>AWUE01014792.1:0-23737 GCA_001974825.2 Corchorus olitorius | reverse complement strand
GGAACCGTCAGGGGCATTTTATCATCATCATCCTCATCAAATAATCAGTAAAAATGTCATTTTTCTTACTTTCCCAACAACAAGCCCGTTCCCCTGACGTTGGCCTGGTCCGGCACTGCGTGGTGGCCGCAGTACACCCAGTTGAGCTCCCACATGCACACGCCGAACTGGTATATAAATATGGCGTGTCGGGCCTGGAGCGACGAACCATGTGGATCCAAACTCAACTCATGGTTCGCCAATCAAGTCTAACTACTAGCTAGTAAACCACCAAATCAGCCACACGTACTCTCTGGACTGCGTCCAGTCCACGAGTCCCCGTATGCTTACCAACAGTTCAAAACCATTTTCAAAGACCGCTCATGCACCCAAAACAATTTATTTAAAACCATTTATAAAACAATTTAATAAAACAGTAATAAAATAGTTCCTCAACGGGTTCTCCGTTGAGGACAGCCCACTCACAGTTTAGGGGACTCGTACACCCCCAAAGTCAATCCACTGTGAGACTAGCTGGTGTCTCGATCAGCGCCTCATCCGTCTGATTGAGCACATCCAATCACAAGAAAATCGTTAAAACCAATATCATAATCAAAATCATAAACCAACGTAATAAATTCAGGATAATAAACCAAAATATCAAAACAGTCAAATAAAAATGGAACAAAATCACAAGAAGCACATAACCCAGACCCCACGATCTTAGTTAGACGATCTTAGCATGTCTATATAAGTCTCTTCAAAGTTTTAAGACGAGTTTCGAATTCGTAATACACTTTCTAGAGTTCAATTAATCATTTCTGGCGTTTGAGGGTAAAACTGTCATTTAGTCATCCAGGGGCAAGACGGTAATTTAGCATACCAGTGCTCTTACGGTGATCCTTTAGCCTTACATATTCGTTAAGTATGTTTAGATAACCCAATTCTTATTCTAGGTGCAAAGTTGTAATTTTATACATTCAAGGGTAAAATGGTCATTTGAACTTATCGTAGGTTCCACACTGTACTGTGTACAAGCGTATTTATTAATGTGAGCCACATAGTGAATTCTCTCATTTCTACCCTTAGGGGTACTTTGGTAAATTTGACGACTAAGGGGCATAATGGTAATATTGATAGGTCGAGGGTAGCACAGTAATTTTACCCAAAATGGTCTCCTTGGTAGCTTTCCAATCCTGAATATACGTATCTTAAAGTTTAATTATCTGTATCGCGCTTTTAGGGGCAAAATGGTAAATTTGCCTAATAAGGGTATTTCGATAATTTTACCCTCACAAGGTACGGTGTCATTCCTTACGTGTCATAGTTGTTGACCCCAGTCGATCGGACTCAAAATCGTAGCTCAACGGAATATATTAGTACACTATTACAAATTAAGGGTAATATGGTAATTTACCTACTCCAAGGGTAAAATGGGAATTTATGCTTCTACGAATAATACGGCTTTATACGATAATCGTTTAGATTTATTAATGCAACCAATGTCGTTGAATTTATAAAATTTTTCTTCAAAGGGTAATTTCGTAATTTAATATCGCAAGGGTGATGTAGTAAATTTATCCATCCAAGGGTAAAATAGTAATATCACTTCTCAATTTATTTAACCAAAATCATTATTTCCAAAATTCTTATTTTCTTTATTTCCTTTTCCTGTTTCCTTTTTTTTTTCTTTTTTTCTTTTTTTCTTCTTTTGGGCCAGGCCCACTCAATTCTTTTTCTTTTTTTTTTTCTATTTCCGGTAGCAGCCGGAAAGGCCACCGGAATCTGGAAATTTCCAGATTCCGGCAAGGCCAAACAACTCCAATCTTAATTGTATTTCATTTTTTCTCACTTCAAATTCAATTCCTTCCGGCAATGCCAAAACAACTCCAATCTTAATTTTATTTCATTTTTTCTCACTTCAAATTCAATTCCAAACACCATATCAACATTCCCCAAGTATCCCAAACACAATATCAACTTCAAAACATCAACTAATAAGAAATTAAATTAACTTCGTAATCAAATTCAAACTTCACTTACCCACATTATCAACTCTTTGTTTCCATTCTTTTTCCATTGCTTCAACTTCGATTTTGAGTACAACAAAACTCCAAAGCACCTCAAAGCCACAACCCAATTACCAATTAATCTTAAAAGCAAACATAAATTCAATAATTTGTAAAGAATTTTCTCAAGTTCCTTACTCACCTTGCTTCCCAAAATATTCTCAATTTGCCAACAAAATACCAATGGTTGAGTAGAGGTTTATGAGAGGAATCTTTTGTTCCAATTGCATGCAAGAATGTTGCTTGAATGTAAAATGAATTCTAGAGAGATAAAGGTAGGTTTAGGGTAGAAAGAGAGAAAAAATAAAAGGAGAATGACGGGAAAGAAAAGAGGAAGGGAAGATTTAACTTAGTCATATTAAATAAATTGGCTAAATTGCCAATTGGTCCCCTAACTTCAACACACTTAGGAATCAAGTCCCAAAGCTCTTCTTTTTATTCAATTGAACCCTTAATTTCTCCCCTCCACTATTCCATATAATTAATTTCTAGCACCACAAATATTTTTATGGTATTACAATAATGGATATATATGTTTTATATATATGATTATATATACTTGATAATTTTTTTTAGGGAAATATATACTTGATAATTAATTAAGATTTCTCATAATTTACCCTTAAAAAAACATATATATGATCACACCAAGACCTGTTAGCTAGATTTTAGTGAAAGAGATACAGTGTCCCTTAAACAAGATCTCGGATTTGAGTATTGTGAATAGTGAAAACACAGGTGCAGGAGAACTTTCCCCCATATTGGATCCAATACAACTTGTACTAGTCGGAGTCTAATATTGTTACCAAATAATTAAGGCTAAGACCAAGAAAGAAAAACATATATATGATGGCTGGCCTTATTCATTACATAATTAATTTCGTTGTTATTATACATACCATACCATACATATATCTGTTGTTAATTAAGTAAATATATACTAGATATTTGACCCGCGCTTCGCGACGGGTTGAGAAGATTATGGAAAGATTGAACATTTCTATTGTTTATGTCGTGTTTCTATATATTAATTAAGTGGTTTGTGAAGATTTTGATGTTTCTTTTAGAATACTCTCAATTTTCTATTTTGTATATATATATATATATATTGAATGTTTTGAAGCCATAATTTAAGTTACCTAAATAGAATATGTCTCAATTACTTTGTTTAAAAATTATTAGAATGTTGGTTATGGATTATATGATCAATAAGTGTTTGTTGACTGTATATGGTGTAACCGTGCAAGTGAGAAGTCAATAAGGAAATAGTTTATAATGCAAATCGTTTGGTTCATTTATGATACGATAAGAAATTTGATTGAGAAAAATTATTTTATGAGAAATTTATTTCATGAATGAAATAGCATATTTCTAGCTCTTGACATGACTAATTAGGACAAAATGCTTTCGAGTCCTTCATTAAAATCGCAGATCATGCAATAACTTTTAATCGACACTTGAATAACTTCAATAAGACATGTGGATAAAAAATTATACGATTTTAAATAGTCTGTCAATCGAAACCACAAAATTTTGGAAGTATTTTTTAGAACCAAAACATTAAAATTGGCTTCTGAGTTCTTCATGAAAGTTGTAGATCATGAAATCACTTTTTAATAGACACTTGAATCACCTTAATCAGACAAATAGAACAAAAAATACAAAATAAAAGCGGAAGCGTTAAATCGTCCAACCCATAATTGTAAAGGATTAAATAGCATAAAGCATAAAAGTATGATGATCATTTGATAAATAATCCAGCAAAAAAAATTGTTTATGGAAAACCAAACATACTTGCGTGGACTTGTTACTGTTATCAAGTTTGGTTAGAAAGGAACTCTAGGTACTTTAAAGGGTAGCAACAATCGACTAAGGAGGTATTTGGCAAAGTTGCAGACATGATCAGATTTAAGCTTCATGGCCTAGCTGGAGTCTCGCCTGAGTATGTGAATAGGAGGCTTTGTCAGAGCTGGGGATTAACTGTTTTAGGAATTACTTAGTCTCTTATTCTTTGTTTCTGTTTTATGTCATCATGATTCTATGATTGTAAACTTGTAAGCAGATTTTCTGCTTCTTTTGGGTATTAAATGCTTAATTATCCAAAAAAAAAAAACATAAAAATTCCCTCTTGAATTCTCCACGAAACTCATTAATCAAATTCAGCTTTTAGGCCCTTGACGTAAGTCATAGATCACACAATAACCTTTTAACCGACACTTGAACAACCTCAATCGGACAAGTGGACTGAAAGTTATACAATATTAGATAGACCGACAATCGAGACCACAAAATTTCATAAGCATTTTTTAGAATCAAAATATTAAAATTGGCTTCTGAGTTCTTCATGAAAGTTGTAGATCATGAAATTATCTTTTAATAGACACTTGAATCACCTTAGTCGGACAAATAGAACAAAAAATACAAAAATAAAAGCCGACTCGTTAAATCGTCCAACCCATAATTGTAAAGGATTAAATAGCATAAAGCATAAAAGTATGAGGATCATTCGATAAATAATCCAACAAAATAAATATTTCTTTATGGAGAATGGACCCCACGGAGGGTAACTTTTTTTGCAAACTTCCCAAAACACCCTCGGTCCTCAACCAAAATAACAAAAAAATCGAAATATCCCTGATAATTTGTTCTTGGGTGAATGTGATGCATCTTATAGCTGGACAAAAGGGTAATTTCCTTTTTAACTTTAATATATGTTATAGATATGAAACCATTAAATAGATATTGCATTACATGTGGACTTCTTCCCATTAATCCATTTTGGTGTACTTTTGAATTAAATCTTCATAACCGATTGAAAAGCAAATTGAAATGGGATTGACTTGCTCCACAACAGCTCACTTGCTTGCGTACAACTTCAGTTTGTTTTGGACTCTACTACATAAGAGTATAAATGAATAAAACGAGAAACCCTTTCTTCCTTCACCGCCGTGCAAATTGGCTCTTCCAAGCAGGACTCCATGTATCGACTTTTGCAAGGATTTATGGCACTCTAATCTCATAATTCTTTCACCACAATATCGATCTTGTGTTCTTTGATCTTCACTTGGTGACACATCGCATAATCGAGCTTTGTCTTGTTGCGAGGACGCCACCTCCAATTCTTCTTTTGATTGTTGGAGGCCATCATCATTCTTGCGGCAACAAGTGAGGACTTAGCTTCTTGTTAATTTTTTTGGGAGGCGACTTCGAGCTGACTTGGATTCTCGTCAATTTGTTCTGCAGAGTCTTAAACCCAATATTCCTACCTAACAGCTTAACAATCAAAGAGTTTCCCCATTTATAGCGCAAATATTCTTTTAATGGTGAAGTCGTGATGGCAGGTCACGAATCTTGTGTTGAAACTTGGAAGAGCCCATTTTTTTTTTGAAGGCTTCCCTTTGACCATGGTCCTAGTCTTTGCAAGAGTGGTACTGCAAATATATTTATAAAGAATCTGGATAAGTCTATTGACCAGAAAGCATTACATGATACGTTTTCCTCATTGGAAACATTATGTCTTGCAAGATAGCTACTGATGGTATTGGCTAGTCCAAAAGCTATGGTTTTGTACAATTTGACAGTGAAGAGGCTGCCCAAAATGTAATCGATAAATTGAATGACATGTTGATTAATGACAAGCAGGGCATTTTCTTCGTAAGCAGGAAAGAGATACTGCATGAAAGCATCATGTTTGGAGAAGTTAATTCCTTCTAATATCAACCCATCATCGAAGAAGATCACTCCGAATCTGGTGGAACTATATAAATCCTTACTTGAAAGATGTTTTCAAAGACATAAGAGAGGGGATATGGTTTTGCTTCGATGAGCATCATCCGGTGGATAAATTCTTTGTGAAAGAGAATGGGATTGGCCCACTCACTGGAAAGGTTTCATTTAGTGAGTTGGTGAAGCCCTATGTGAAGTCTTCCAACAAACCAAGTCTATCTCAACAGATTGCCAAGTTTAGAGATTCTATTTCATTGATTATTAATGCTGGTGGTATGTTCTTTACCAAAGCAGAAATTATAAAGGCTTTTTCCAGTGAAGCGGAGGCGAAAGCTTTTTTGGTTGGGGGGGGGGGGGGGGGGGGGGTTGGGATAATTGAATTTGGGGCATACAAGGAAGTATACACTCTCTTTTGGCATGTAGACAAGTTTGAAATTGATGAAAATTTGAATGGTATACTGATTATCCACTGTATAAGGTTGGTAAGTGGTATATAGATTCATCATTCTTTTGGGAGTAAGATGAACATATTTGTTTTGTTAAAAGATTGCATGAAGCAAACTATCAAGCATTTATGGATAAGGGAGACATTAATACTGCGTTCAATCTTTTTTCTACTTCGATGTTGAATCCTCCAACACAACCAATCCTTCTTGAATGCTACAATTTTAGGAAGAGATTTAAGAAAGCCATCTCCACATTGTTTTCTTGAATTCCTGCACAACTCCTATAAAACATCGCAACCAGGATGTTAGGGGAATGCCAAAGCCTTTTCTTTGTGTGTACTGGAATCTAGAGTATTAATGGAAATTGATATAGATTATCCAGACTTCCATGTGAAGTGCGAGTTACGTTTGATAGACCTATCACATACTGCAATGAGTATTGATGCTGCAAGGTCTAGTGTACTACCACTACCAATTCAACCAATTCAACTTAGAACTGACTACTTTGGCTTTCTCGTTGATCGTAAGGGCCGAGATCTCAACTATCTCGCACCCAAAAGAACTGGATTTCAAAGGTGATTACTGACAATCAGTAGGTGCTATTGTGCAATAGCTGGATTTTTGGCTGATATTTGGTACTTTTTAATGATTTTCATAACCTGATTGTGGTTTCCTTTCTCAATATTTGAAAGTAGTAATGAATAGTGTTTGATAATATTAGTTGCTGAACATAGAGAATTTCCTTATAATATTTGTAGACAAACAATTAATACAAAATATATTAGGCTATTATTGCTCCATTTTCCAAAAAAAAAAGGGAAACAGATACTGCTCTGCAAAAGCCCATTTTGGCTTCTCCACATGAGATCGCCACTTTTTTTTTCATGAACTTGTTTGAATTTAAATGCCGATTGCTCTTTTTGACAGGAAGATTAAATTACAAATAACTCAAATCTCGTGATTCTTTCAACACCATATAAGTTTTGTGTTCTTTCATTTTATCATCTCTTACACAACGAAGAGTCAAGGCTAAAATCGAAGCCGATAAGAAATATTCACCGAGGTAAAATCATCTTTTATTTGTTTTTTTTATTGAACATCCGCAAAATCTGTGCCAAATAATCATGCTTTCAATCTTGCTTGAAGTATCCATGCAAACTCGATACATACTTTGCCGACAACTAATTGCTTATAGATATTTAGATATTTGAATTCTAGATGAAATCTTGACACATGCTTGCTTTGTATCTATTTGAATTCAATATATCGACAAGTATTGAATACTTCTTTTCTTTGGTGTGATGATGACTCCCAATTCATGATTTTTTCTCCGTACTTGGCTAACACATTCAAAGCAATCCACCATTCATGGCTCCAAATTCATGATTTCTTCCACGTACTTGGCTAACACATTCAAAGCAATCCACCGTTCATGGCTCCCAATCGTGTCCAGAAGAAACCTTCCAGCGGTGACGAGGTTTTGCCTCTACAGCAGCTACTTGGCGGGGTTGATTATTCATCGCCCTCTACCTCAGCATCGGTTTCTTGGCGGGGTTGATTATTCATCGCCCTCTACCTCAGCATCGGCTTCTTGGCTGGATGTGCTACCTTTCAATGTTTACCATCCTCTACCGTTTTTTTCTTTCGACCTTGTGGAATGGCGGGGTGTGTTATTAATTGATCACACTCTACCTTGTTATTTTGCTTTTGGCGAGATGTTCTCTGAGTTTCGATCATCCTCCACCTTTTGTCTTCGACTTCATGGAATTTGACGGGATGGTCACTCTTTTGAGATTCAATCATCCTCCACCTTTTGCGCTTAGTGGAATGGCTAGGGTACATCATAATTACCCTCCACCTTTCCTTGAACTCCTTTCCGCACAACTTGTTAGTCATACAAATCACATCGAAAGGAAATGTTGATTTTTTTTTTGCGTGACTGAACTTAGGTAAAGATTTGTCCTAAGCTGCCTACGTACCTTCTTGGAAGAAAGATCAAGTCATCACGTAGTTCGCTTTTCTTCATTTTTCTTTTTTTTTCATTTTTTTTACTTGTTGGATTTTTTTGTTGGTGCAGTTTAGGCTCTTGCTTAGGAGCGTGGCAACATTCATTTCATGAGCTCAGTCTGAGCATTGTTTTCAAGAAGCAAGTTGTGATGAATTTTGACAACAGATGCTTGCCCCTTGTAAGAAAAATTACCAACTTGACTCTCAGCCCAAGTGTTATATTTGGTTATTTACTAAAATCTCCCTTTAGGGGCGAAGGATGGATTGTTAGTGTGGACAATTTGGAAGATATAATTGGAGGGCATGTATGGTTAGGTTCCATTTGTATATTTGGTGGAATCTGGCAAATCTTAACCAAACCTTTTGCATGGGCTCGCCGTGCATTTTCAAAAGCAGTCAAATCTTTTTCAGCTTCAACTTGGGAAACATGTTCAGACACGTTTCCACCTGAATTTCTTTAGACAAATGAACTCGTGCGAAAGACAACACGACGATTCACTTTCAAGGGTCCATTTGTGTCAATTTCAAGAAACAAATGTCGTTTCATCCGAAATGGGATACAACTACAAGTTTCTTTATCATCTTTCCATTCGTGCTTAAGCAATGTTTTGGTGGTTAAAACTTTTGAAGACTCCAACCTGTCAAACACTGATCCACCAGCCTGGACAACTTCTTTTTGCCTTAATGAACGAACACTCAACCTGTCAAACACGGATTTACGAGCTTGAGGTCTTCCAAGACGATCAAAGATGGACATACGAGGCTTTTCATCCTCTGACAGTTCTTCATAAGACAATGATATGAATCTAGTTGTGATAGATTCAAATCTACCCTTGAATTCCTCCAAAGATCAAACTTGAAATTCCAACTTCTAGACTTGATGAAATCGATAGTCTTCCCAAAGATCCAATCTTCTTTCGTCGGCCCCAGATGATCAATTAGACCTGCAATTGACAACCTAAGATCACAAGAAACACAACTAGATAATCACTATCTAATTGTTTGCTAGGACTCTACAAGATTGAAGAAATCCTAAGTATGTTCAAACTAGAACAATGAAGCTAAATTCTCAAAAGAACTCTCTTTGATTGAAAAACTTAACTTATGTTTATAAGAGGGTTATGTATCCCATATATAGTAGTAAGGGACGTCCTAACCCTAATCCTAAAGAGATATGGGCGGCTATCAAGCCTTACAAGCCCAAAAATAAAGACAAGGAAAACTAATCCAAGTCCAACTAGGAAAAATAAATAACAAGGCATAATTAAACAAGGATTAGACTTAGTCATACAATGCCCAATCCTAATGTCATCTAAACATAAAAATAAGCTAATTTAAGATAGAATAAGGCCCACAATAGCCGAATTTATACATTCAAGCCCTAAGTCATATCGATTGCATGTAAGGTGATGATCTTGGAATCAATGGATGAATGCTTGCTCAAATCATCAACAAAGCTCTTCAATTGCGCATCAATGACCTTCATATCATCTAGATGACTTCGAACAAGGCCCATGAGTGCATCCTTGAACCTCTTAGCTCTTGCTCTTGTCATCGGATCAATAGGCATCTTCTTGGTGCTTGGAACATACTTATCGATATCTCCTTGTTCTTCATGTATCTCCATGCTTCCTTGCAACCCTTGCCAAGGGCGGAGGGAGAGGGGAGGAAGCAGGGGCCATGGCCCCCCTACCCCAATGAAAGTTCTATATATACCAATAAGACTCCATCAACTAAAAAGTGGTATTATTATGCTTTGGCCACCCATAATTTTTTTCTTTCTAATTTAGTCTCATTTTCTAGTTTAGACTCAAGGTAATTTTTATAAGTTAGCTCTCTCTTATATCAATATCATTCAAATTTTCTTTAATTTCTATTTTAAGGATTAATTATTTATTCATTGTAAAATTGTTTTGCTAGTCTATCCATAGTATTTCGGTGTTGATTAAACTCATGACATCAAATCCATTTCTTTACATTATTGTATATTAGTATATATATATTGGCCCTCCCAAAGAAAAATTTCTGGTTCCGCCCATGGCCCTTGCACATCCTTTCCATGCTCTCCATTGTCATCTCCAAGTCCTTGAGAAGCCCTTGGCGCATCATCCCCTCCCCCTTGAAAAAGATTTGTCCTCAAATCTGCATCATTATCAAACAAAGACAAATCAACAACATTAAAGGTAGCACTAACATTACCATACTCACTAGGAAGATCTAGCTTGCAATGAACAACAACAAACTTACCAATAAAAGCTCTTAAAACATGGTTCATTAGCCTCATAAAAGTACTAGGTGCATTAGTCAATCCAAAAGGCATAATTAACCATTCATACAATCCAAGCTTAGTTTTAAAGGCAACTTTCCATTCATCACCTTCTTTCATGCGAATTTGAATATGGTACCTACTCTTAAAATCAATCTTAGAAAATAAACAAGCACCATGCAATTCATCTAACATATTATCTAATCTAGGAATAAGGTGACGATACTTAACTGTTATGTTGTTAATAGCTCGACAATCAACACACATTCTCCAAGTTCTATCCCTCTTTGGAACTAGCAACACATGAACATCACATGGAGAAAGGCTTTCCCTCACATAACCCTTTTCAAGCAACTCCCCAACTTGTTTCTCCAACTCCTCAGTCTCATCAGGATTTGTCATATAGGCTGACCTATTAGGTATTTGCGGCCCAGGGATGAAATTAATTTGATGCTCAATCCCTCTAATTGGTGGTAATCCACTAGGAATTTCCTCAAGAAACACATCTGCATAATCTCTCAAAAGAGAAACAATATTGCTTGGAAGTTCTGCAGCCAAGTTGTTAGTACTCAAAAGTGTAGATTTCATCGAAACTGCAAAATCAAGTGATGAAGTAAAAGTCGTATAGTCTGCCTTTACCACATCATCGGCATTAAATTCAATCTTCTTTTCATCTGCAAGCTTCATTATTAGTTCTTTGAGGTTAATACACTTTTCAGTTGGATGAGTAACAATGCGATGAAATTTGCAGTATTTGGGGTCATGAATTTTGTTCTTCTCCTCTGGTCGGTTTGACTCTGGCAATTCAATGAGTTTATTTTTCAGAAGTTGTTTTAACATTTCAGGCACATCAGAATCTGGGAATGGAAATTTCTTCGCTTCTTTTTCACGAAGAGATACACGTTGGCCATCTTCTTTTCGATAGTCTTCTTTCTTTCCCTCTACGCTCTTTGCAGAGATGAACATGGATTCCTCAGTGGAACTTTTTGAACTCTGTACTTCATTGACATCCTTATTTCCACGCTTGAGATCTGAAACTGAAGGATATTTGTTACCAGAGTTAGTAATGCTCAACTCCATGTCATGTGCACGAGTGGCAAGTTCTTCAAATGTTTGAGGCTTTATTCCTTGTAGGATGTAAAACAGTCCAAATTACATGCCATTATTGCACATCTCGACACCAGAAGTTTCTGACAACTTATCTTTGCAATCAAGACTTAGAGCTTTCCACCTGTTGATGTAGTCAATAACAACTTCGTCTTTTCTTTGTCTTGTATTCGTCAATTCTGTCATGCTCATTATACGGCGAGTGCTGAAGAAGCGATTGAGAAACTCTCTTTCAAGTTGCTCCCAACTGTTAATGGATTCGGGGTCTAAATCTGTGTACCAATCGAAGGCATTTCCTTTTAGTGATAGAACAAACTGCTTGACCAGGAGATCATTGTATGTTCCTACATTATTGCAAGTTTCAATGAAATGAGCAACATGTTGACGAGGATTTCCTTTCCCATCAAATTTTTGGAATTTAGGCGGCTAGTAATTTTCTGGCATTTGTAATTCATCAATCCTCCGTGTGTATGGCTAGGCGTAAGCATGGTAAGCTTTGGAAGAAGTGCCATATTGCGCCTTGATTGTATTCATGATCATGTCTTGCAATTGTTGGACGGATAACGTGCCAACTGATGTAGAAGACGAAACAATCACGATGGGATCTTTTGCCTCTTGAATGCCTTTCCTCCCTTTAGCAATTTCGGCAGCTGACTAATTTTCCGGAAGATGAAGTGGATCATCTTTTGATTTTTCGATTGCGGTCTTTCGATTTGACTTTTGAGCCTTGCAATTTCTGTATCTTTTTCCTCCATTGCCTTAATGAGGTCAGCCATATCCTCCTTCATTGCAGCAAGCTTTTCCTCCAATGTAGTTGCGCTGGTTGCCATAACTGATGCAATTTCTGAAGGAAGTGGAGTCCACCCTCAGTAAATGGATCTAGGAAAGAACGACATCTCGGAATGGCCATCGAAGTGAGAATTTAACGCCTTGCCCCAAGCATGGAGCATTTTGGCAAAGCAGCGGTTTTTGGCAAAGTTGATGCAGTCTCTTTTCTTGCCAAGAGATCTAAGGATATTACTGACTGATGCAGAGTGTTTTCCTTAGATCCAGCGAGAACTTTTTTCCATCTATGCATGTGGTGATGGACTGTTGTAGCCATGTTGAACGATTGCAACAAGGTTTAATTTTTGATTTGGTTGAACAATCATATATATCTTGGAGCCATAGATTTGGGAATAACGAATCGATTTGTGCTTTGAGGAGAAAGAGATGAGAGGCAGAGATGTCCCACTGGGTGTGCAAGAAATTTGCAAACACAAATTTTTGTGTCTGAAATGAAAGACAAAAAAATAAATGAAACAAAATATTAATTTTATTGATTTGAAGAAAATTAAATGGGTACAATTCTCTGTAGAAGGAATCCTCTGATTCGATCTCTTGGAAATATTCTCGAGGGCTTGATAACTTGATCTCGATGAAATGAATTTGAGAAGAATGGCGGAAGGCTTGTTATTCCTCGTTGTCGGATTTGCTAGATTTGAGATTTGATTTGACAGATCTTCAAAGGAGTGGTTGATTCTTTGTAGATCAGATTGATTTGGCAGGTCTTTAGAGAAATAGTCAAAGGTTGTTGTTTTCCTGTAGATCGGCTGGGATTTGATGGAGAAACTTTCGTAGGCTTTGTTGTTGCTTTGTTGATGGGAGAAGAACTTTACTTCAAATCTGCTTTGCTTGATGGAGAAGAACTTTGTCTTGCCTTAAATTTGGAGAGATTGCTGGTGGCTTGGAATCTTTGAGGAGGCTAGGTTTTCTTTTGAAGAGACTAGGGTTTTCTCCTTTTTCAGATGTTGTCCAAAATGAGAGATTAAGTCCTCTTTATATAAAGAAGGGTAGGGTCATTTTGGTAACCCTAACTGAGTAGTATTGGGCCAATTTAACTACTCCCTCTGTCCCTAATTATAAGTCCCTTTTTGATCAACCAATACCAAACTTTGACTATTGTTTATAAAAAATTTATAAAGCAAAATAATTTTTAAAAATAACACTTATAAACTTTGAATTACAGATTTTTCAACACATATATTTTAAAAATTAAATTTTACATATTTTTTTTATAAATAATTGGTCAAAGTTGGGTGTTCGTTGACCAAAAATGGAATTATAATTAGGGACAGAGGGAGTACTTTTTAACTGGGCTCAAATTAACATTTAATCCAATTTAATTTATATGGATTCAACCCAATTAACTTATTTACCCAACTAAACCATTTCTTAATTGGTCAAATTTTTCTATCTCTACACTGAACCCTTTTTCCTTTTTAAAAATTAAGTTTAGGTTAAGTTATAGTATAATTAAATCCACTAATCAAATGATAACACCAATGATTCATAAAATAAAACTAATCTTACAAATAATTTAGAGCACTAATCAAATAATATATCACATGATTAAAACCCTAGGTCAAATAAGCATTTTAATCAACAAAATTAAGAACACTAAATCATGTAATAATGTTAATGTTAACAAGTAGGGCGGCCTGCGCGTACGCTGCAATCATCTTCTAATTAGGGCTATATTTTTTGTAGTTGTTTAAGTCAGTTAGTAAGAAGATATTGCATTGGCTATAAGTTAATCAATTAGGAGAAACTCATACATCAAAACAAATAATTCGCATATATAAAGCAAAAACACATGACTTCTCTTTCATTCTAAAAGTGCATTATCTAAATTCTACTCCATCTCTAGGTAATTCATCAAAATCAAGCTAATATTCTACTCCTCCATCTCTAGATAATTCATCAAAATAAAGCTAATATTAGTTGTTGCTTGAAATGTATGTTGATCATCTAAAAAAGCATAGTACGCTGCGGTAATTTTTTAATCTTGATTGTATTGTTGAATTAATGAACTCTGGTGTAGGTGAAAGAATTTGGCTTCTGCATAAGGAATGCCTAATTTTTTGTAGTCAAGGAGCATGTATAGTTGCCGTAGGAAAATTGAGTTAGTTGAGAGCATTTGCAGGAACATATGTAATTTACACAATGCACCACAAAATCAGTGTACTTGCATTGGCTAACTATAATATAATTCCAAATAAATCCAGATTTATTTCAAAATGTTGCGGTGAGAAGTGAAAGCTCTCCACTTTAAATTATGTCATCCTAAGGCGCTGCTAAATTTAATGGAAGGATCTTATCAACGTCCATTTGGAAATTTTAGGAAATAGAATGGAGTCCATGTGAAACCAATTCAGAAAAATGTTAGGGAAGAAGAAACATACCCAAATAAAAATGAAGACGAAAGGAAAACAGAATTGGAATGTCAATAGTTTACCCATGAATCAACCATTATTACAGATACATTTATAGCACCAGTCCTTTGGAATTCCGACAGAGGAGTTGAATCAGTAAATCTTAATATCTACACACAATTAATATGTAATTAAAACACATTTAATCATAAATATAAAAATAGTAAATTACAAAAAGGGCAGCAGGAAAAGTAAGGGAGGAAATTCATCGAGGGTCTTTTTAGTCACCCGAAAAGTGAGAAAAGACCAAAAACAAGCTAAAAGGAAGCACCACATTAATCCTCAATTTGGCATTTAAGTAATTTCCATAGTCACTAAAAATAATATATAGTATATATATGTTAGAAAATATTTATCATATGATTAATGTTAATGTTAATACTTACTAGAACTTCCCGGCCACGCTTCGTGTGCGGCTGTTTTATTTTATAAATTATTTTAAGAAAATTCAGTTAAAAAATGAAATTTTGTTGTGAAATGATAACAAAACAAAAGCAAGGGAGTAGATAATTGAAGTATGGAGAGAGATAATAGAATATGGAGAAGAAGAAAATATGAAGAAGGGGAGAAATTGTTCTTATTCATTTTATTCCATAACAAAGTAAGTGGCATATTTATAGGCATATAGATACATCACCATAAATATAAGGGGATGAACTTAGTACATAGGTATATGTGTATGAATGAACCAAGTCATCAATCTTATCCTTGCTTTAATTAGATTCATAGACATCCACAACATACATGTATATTCATAACAAATTTCTAATTAATTTATAATTATTTGATAATTTATTTTATATAGGAAAGAGGATGAATGTCTTTTAATGTTTCCAAACTAAATGAATACAAATATAATAAACAAAACATTAGAAAATTAACTATTGACACTTATCAAAGAAACCAAATGCCATGTGACGCTCAATGAGGACCTTGCTCATAAAATCAATAGTAGGTTTAATTAATAATTCATCAAAACACAATTATAAATAACAATGAACTAAAATTTAAGGAGATGAAATCTAAAACACAAATAAATTAGCACATAATAAAGTCATATATGAATGATTTTATCAATTAATCATGGTTATAGTAAAGTTGAATGTTAAATCAAGTAAATTAGAATTTGTATAAATATTTTTTTTAATTAAAGGTCAATGTATGATTAGTTTAACCCAAAAAGGACAGATAATATGGGACTGAGGGAGTATAAAAGTGAAAAAGTATTAGGATCAATTCATAAATAACAAAAAAAAAATATTTGTTGGTAGGAATTAAAAGACAATAGGTTCATTTGAAAAATAATCCAAATAGATTCCGAAACATAAAAATTCCCTTTCAAGCAATCCACGAAACTCGTAGATCAAATTCCGTTTTCGGGTCCTTTACGAAAGTCGTAGATCATGCGACAACCTTTAAACCGACACTTGAATGACTTGAATTAGACTTGCGTGTCAAAAATAATACGATATTAAACGGACCGACAATTGAGACCACAAAATCACAAAAGCATTTTTTTTGTGCCAAAACATCAAAATCAGCTTCCGACTCCTTAAGCAATGTTATAGATCATAAGATTACCATCTAATAGACACCAGAATCATCTCGATCGGACAAATAGGAAAAAAAATAAGGCAATTAAAGCTAAAACATCAAACCGGTTTGGGAAGGATCAAATTGCAAAAAGCATAAAAGTATGAGGGCTGTTGGATAAATAATCCAGCAAAAAAAATGATTAGTTTATGGAGACAAAACATATAAGTTCCCTCTTGAACCCTACATGAAATTCATTAATCAAATTTAGCTTTCAGGCCCTTAATGAAAGTCGTTGATCACACAATAATCTTTTAAACGACACTTGAACAACCTCAATAGGACAAGTGGATCGAAAATTATACAATATTAAATAGACCGGCAATCGAAAGCACAAAATTTCAAAAGCATTTTTTAGATACAAAACATCAAAATTGGCTTCTGAGTCCTGAATGAAAGTTGTAGATCTTTAAATTACCTTTAAATAGACACTAATCACCTTAATCGGACAAATAGAAAAAAAAAATAAATGAATTAAAGCCAATGCTTTAAATTGTCCAACCCAAAATTTGTGAGAGTTTAAATAGCATAAAGCATAAAAGTGTGGGAATCATTTGATAAATATTCCAAAAAAAAAATTAGTTTATTGAGTGTGGACCGTAAATAGTAATTTTTTCTTAAAATTCTCAAAACACCCTAAAGCATAAACCAAAAAAAAAAAAACTGAATATAAAAATACCAAAATACCCTTGATAATTTGTTTTTAGGTAAATATGATGGGGTTTTTCAACCGATTTTTTGGTACATTTACTTCATGCTTCATATATTGATATTGTTATAGATAGATGTGCTGTGTGTGCCGATAATGGCGTGCGTGGATTAATTAACAGTTAGTTTGCTGGACTAAAATTTAAATTATGACAATTCAAATATCAAATCAAATTGATATACTCGTATACTTGCATATACAAACCTCTTTTTTTATTTATTTATTTTATGGAAACCTCTTAGTCACAAAATTTGTTAGTTTGACCTGGGTTACAAATTGAGACCGCAATATTGATGGATACTCTACTATCATCGTGAATTTATTTCCATTTGAATTGTTTGGAAGAAGAGAAGGAGAGACTCAATACTCTGAAATTGACTGCCATAATTCTTCGATCTATTCCTAAGTTGAAGGCTATAGACTTGATTAGCATGGCTTAAATTTCAACTTCCTTGGCGTCTTTCATTCATTTCAATATCCTTGAATCTTCTGCTGCGCTTCACATTCTTTTCCCCTAATTTTATTCAACTTGCTTTGCTAATTAATTAAGTATTACCGAATACTCGTTCAAATTCCATAAAGTTACAATAGTTATAATTTCACTCCGACAATAATTAACCTAAATTTGTAAATTGGCCTCATCTAACTTATAGTTCTGTACATGATGTCTTTACTTGATAATAATAATTCATTTTCTACATACTTATCCAAAAACGAATATACTTAAAGAATATTTTACATCATAATTCGGAAAAACTTTTGTTAGAATTAAAGATTAGTACTTAGCTTAAAACTCACGTTAACTACTTCAAAACTATGAAATTCAATCCAAGTGATGCAATATATGAAAGGAACCCGTGGATGAAATGTCCATCCGCACTTGGCAGTCAAACAAACAAAACCATTTTTCATTCCAAAATCCGAATACTAAACATTTTAGTGTGGAAAATGTGAATACAGCCATGAATATTTCATATGCCAAACAAAATGAACAACAATGCCAATTCCCCCAATTGGCCAAACCACATCATTTTTTAATTAAACAACTTTATAGGTGAAATCGCAAGCAGAGATGCTTGAAATTCTTGATACAATCGTATGTATCTATCTTAAACGTCTATTACAAACACATAAAATTAGCAAATTTTCCTTGATCCTAACCAAAATATTAACCAATCAGTCGCCACAACCTCTTTTCTTAATTTAACGTGTCAACCATTTATTGGCTACTAGTATTTTAACTGGCCCTCATCATCTCCGCAGATATTTTATTCCCCCTTCGTGGGCCTCATTTTCTTATCTTAAAGTCAAAACCCAAAACCCCTTTTTACAACAGCAACAAATCTCTCTCTCGAGTTTTTTGTATTACGGCCCACGAAATCCTTCAAAATCTCGAAACCACGCGCATTAGTAGCGCGTGGAAATGCAAGTTTCCTCTTCCTTTTTATAACCTGAATACCTGCCACATAAGATACCGTACCTTTCTTTTTTTCTTTCCACTTTTCTTCGCTTTCCTGTATTAGCGCGAACCGATTTTTCATTTTTGTTTTTCCTTTTAAATTTTTTGGAGCTTTTATTTATACTTTGCTTTGCTTTTGAGCAACATGAAAATCATTGAAATCACAGCTAAATCTCACTACTGTTTGATAAACTCATGAGCACCGGAATCATAAGCAGCAGCAAAAACAACGCTCCAACCGCTGCTGTCTTCTTCAATTTTAATAACACCTGATGAATCAAAAAGATCGCAGCCCTTCATTTCTTCGACTTTTCCACCGCAACCATGGACTCCCATGTATGCCAAAGCTTAACCCAATTCTATTCTTGTTCTGTTTCTTTTTCTCAACTGTGCAAAGCCAAACGATACCTGCTCCACCGCCGCCGCCCAATTTTTACGGGCCGTCTGGGCCTCCATTTAACCCGTCAATGGCGATTGTCATGGTGGTTTTGGTGACGGCGTTTTTCTTTATGGGGTTTTTCTCCGTTTATATCAGGCAGTGCGCGGAGAGGAGGATGCGTGGCGGGAATTGGGATGCCAACGTTAATTTCGGGAGGAGGTCGAGGAGGTTGACCCGTGGACTTGACGCGTCGGTGATCGAGTCTTTCCCGACGTTCCTTTACTCGGCGGTGAAAGGACTCAAGATCGGAAAAGACGCGCTGGAGTGCGCCGTTTGCTTGAACGAGTTTGAAGACGACGAAACTCTGCGTTTGATTCCTAAATGCAACCACGTTTTTCATCCTGATTGCATTGACGCCTGGCTTTCTTCTCATTCCACGTGTCCTGTTTGCCGCGCCAATTTGGCTCCAAAGCCCGGTGAGACCATCGCCTGCGCCACGCTCCAAGTACAGGATTCGGACCCAGAGCCTGAAAACCAACCCGACGGCAATGATACCACCGTTGAAACGAGTCGCATCCAGGCTTCTAATCAGAGAAGAGACATAGAATCTCCGGACGCGAATTTGATAAATTCAAACACGGCGATCAATCAGAACAGGCCGCCGAGGTCATGGTCAACAGGGTGGAGGTTCGGTCGGTTGTTTCCGCGGTCTCTCTCGACGGGTCACTCGTTGGTTCAGCCGGGTGAGAA
Source organism: Corchorus olitorius (assembly GCA_001974825.2). Lineage (NCBI taxonomy): Eukaryota > Viridiplantae > Streptophyta > Magnoliopsida > Malvales > Malvaceae > Corchorus > Corchorus olitorius. The sequence goes on along the minus strand of AWUE01014792.1, from coordinate 3,993 downwards.
TTTTGATCGGTTTACGTTAAGGTTACCAGACGATGTAAGGAGCCAGTTGATGAACTCGAGTTTGAGCCGGAGTAAGAGTTGCGTGGCATTCCCCAGGGCGAGAAGTTCGAGGACAGGTTATAGGAGTAGGAGTGTAGGGAGGAGTTACTTTAACTACGAGAGGTTCGACCGTTCGGATCGGCGGGGCTTCAGCATGACTCCGCCGTTTTTTCCTAGAACCGGATCGGTCAGAACACCAAGTCCGGTGGTTGGTGGTGGTGGTGATGAGGCATTGGCTAATCCGCCCAAGGGCTTCTTCAAATCCATAAAATCGCCATTTGATCGATTAATTCTCGGAAGACAGGAGGAGAACGTGGGTGAACAATCATCCGACCGGCTCCGGCCTGACAGTCAAGTTTAGCAGTAGTTGGCGGTTCACTGGTTTTCATTTTGGGTTTTGGTTTTTGAGGTTTGACCAACTCAATTTATGTGTAAATAGGGTTTTTTCTTTTTCACAATTTCTCATTTTTATATCATTTTTTAAAATTTCTTTCCTTATTAATGATTTATCGGATTGGAGGCCTATAGGTTGATGTATTGGCTTCTTTATTATTATTATTATAAGGAAAAACAGATACCCTCCACACTTATACCAAGGCAATACTAGAAGGAAGTTTTCAATTTATTTATAAGGGTGAAACTCTAATCACTAAAACTAAAAATTGTCGTCAGGTTAAATATCTCGGTAGTTTCCAATTTTAATGTTTAAGTTTAAGTAGTAATAATTTTTTTTTTATAAATGTAATATTCTCATTCTTATAGATATTTGCTAAATTTCTTAATGAGTTCTGACAACTATCATTTCTATTTCTATACTAAAAGGTGTCAATTTCAATGATTTGCAAGCATGAGCTCTTGGCTTAATGGACCGAGTGCCAAACTCAGCTGAGCACATTAAGAGCTCGAACCCTGTCCAACTGGCTACTGCCATCCATAATCATATTGTAAATATTGTTTCTTTGAATGTAAATTATTAAAAAGAAAATGTTAATTTGCATATAGATCATTCAGATTTCAAAAAATGTAGCTTGTCGGTTATAAAGGCCAAAAGTGTTAAACTCAGTGGTTTGGATGACAATGAAACATGGTTGATTTCTATTACTTGAGTGATTAATCAATTGGTCAAAGTTAGTGTTTCGGGACAAAATAATTTTCAAAGTTTGCGATTAAATGCATATAAATTGCGTATACAAGCAGGTGAAGTGGGTAAAATACGAATATGATCGATGGCTACTTTTTGTGGCCTTTTTTGGGTGAGATTTCATTTTATAAATGTCTGCTTGAGTAATGGAACCTGGAAAGTGGAAACCATGGACTTTTCAGGTTTATAGCCAGTGAGCTGTGCTGACAAAATCTGACTTTGGTTAGTTGAGTTGTTCTCATTCCTATGTTGAAATTTCATTTGTCCTAAATGAAAAAAACTAAACAGATCAATGATTATGAAATTAGTTCATTGATTAATTAATAATGCAGCATATGCATATGTGTATACATGTTCCGAGCCCGACCTATAAGCTATATTTTTTTTGCGACTAAGGAACAAAAATTAAAAATTACAAACGTAAAACACACTCTCTTTGACTTATCGCTTGCAAGTAGAGGCAAAAGTTGTTCCGGGGTTTCTAAAACCCAAGTCACTCCATGGTGCCTTTGTGAGGCAAAGTTGCCAACATATCAATACATTTATTGCCTTCTCTCAAAATATGACGAATCTTAGCGATCCAATGATCACCAGTAATAAACTCGTAGCAATCACGCAAGTAAGTATAGCAAGGATGAACCATACTTACCTTTGTTTTAAGAAACTAAACTACTACTGTAGCATCCAACTCCACCACTAAACTCTTCAAACTCATATTGCAAGCCATGATCAAGTCTTGTCTAACTCCCCAAAGTTATGCACAAAGACTAGAAGTTCTCCCAATATTGAGCATGAAACCTCCAACCCAATTATCAGCATCATCTCGAAGCAATCCACCAGCCGACACATGACCATCTCGGGACCTTTTCGAGCCATCAGTATTCAAAATGTAAGAGCCCCTTGCAGGTGGAATCCACTTCACTAGTCTCGGCAAGGAAGTACTCTGTTGAACACCTTTGTTCCATGCCAAAGAGGAATCCTTTGCTAGATCAACCCCATAACGTAACACTGCTTCGGCACTAGGACAAACATCCTTAAATATATGGTTGTTTCTAGCCTTCCATAAACTCCAAAGAATCGAAACAAAAAGGCAACTCCAAGAGATAGGCAATTGACCATTTGGACCAAGAGGAGGCACTTTTAATGCATTATCATTAGAACTGGCAAATGGGCGGGTCGGGTTGGATTGGGTTCGGTTGTTCGGGTTGGGTCAGTTTCGGGTTATATGGGTTCGGTTAATTTTCGGTTTCGGGTTGGATTGGGTTCGGGTCGCTCAAATGTTGGGTCATTTGGGTTCGGGTCAATTCTGGGTTGGGTCGTTTTCGGTTTCAGGTCATGCTGTTCGGATAATTTCAGGTTTGAACATCGGGTTTTCGGGTTCGGGTCGTTACAGTTCATTTTTTTCAGGTTGAATAGTTGGGTCATTTCGGGTTTCAAATTTGATTCGAGTCATTCAAGTTTGCGTTTTTCGAAGTTTAAATAAAATTTTCATTTCTATTCTTATTATTTTGGATTAATAAAAATTCTTTTCCAATTGTAGTTATAACATTTTTTATAAAATAGTTATATGAAATTTATTATTTTGATTTAAGAAGGCCGACATTTTCTATAACAATATTTTTATTTTATATTAGTCTTTCAACTAACTCTTTTTTGTGACATTTGTTCGATAACTTTATATTAAATTTTTAATATAGAAAACACAATTAGTCTTTCCATATCGATTTATTAAATTTGGCATTAATTATACAACTTATTTAAGGTTTTAACTTTTAAGTTCTATATCTTCCTGGTTTAAAAGTTCAATTTAAGGATCAAAGTAAAATATATTAATATAACTGATAATTCAAATCTTAGAGATTTAAGTCTTAATTAATCGGTACAAATATATATAGTATATATATTTAGGTCATGTCTCTGATTTATACTATATATATATATATATTAAATAATAGACTTTCAAATCTGATTTTTTATTTTAGGGCGTGTGTCTTTTGTTCATGTTTTTAGGGAGGCAAACTTTTAGGCTGATTTCTTGGCCAAGATTGGTGTCTCTAGAACATCAAACTTGATTGATTGGTTGTAATCTCTTACCTTATTATTAATAATATTTATTACTTTTGAAAAAAAAACAAATATATATTTATAGTATACATATATTATATTATATAAGAATCAAAATTGAACAATAACTTGATCCAATGATCCTTGACTAATATATAAATTAAATATTTAAACTAAATTAATCGCAACATTTAAATTAACATAAATTAAATATGTAATGCATATGTTTTAACACTAATTTAAACTAATTAATTAAAATTAATTGTAAATTGTTTCAAATTAAAACTAATTAAACATTAAATTAAACAAATTATGAGTATGCAAGCTTTTAAATTAAACAAATTAAAATCTGTTAGACCCTAATTTGAACAAATGTGAAACTTTGGGTATTGCATTGCATCACACACTGAGGACTACTCTGCACAACAGCACAATATAATTTAATCCATTTTATTTATATTATAACTTATAATCCATTTTATTTACCTCTTCAAATTTATATAACCTATAACTTACAAATATATTGGCTAAATACCCAAAAAAATCCCTTATGTTTTGCTTTTGGGACAAAATAATCCCTTATGTTTTTTTCGGGACAAATTAATCCCTTACGTTTCAAAAATGAGCCACGTTAGTCCTTTTTTGGACGGTCCTCGTTAGATTTGCTGACGTGACTTTTTCCACGTCAGCAAGAAGTATACGTGGCATCCACGTGGCTTTTCCACGTCAGCAAGGGACTGATTTGTCCC
>AWUE01014791.1:0-25266 GCA_001974825.2 Corchorus olitorius | reverse complement strand
CATTTTTAAACTTTTACAATTTTACTCAATTAAAAATTCTATTTTTATTTAATCAAATCTAATATATTTTATAACTATTTTATTTTTACCATTTCACTATTTTAATTAAATATATTTCTTAAATGACATTATTTAAACTTTTACAGTTTTATTTTACCAAAAATTCTATTTTTATTTAATTAAATTCAATATTTTTATAACTATTTTATCTTTACCATTTTTTTAGGGAATTATCTTTACCATTTTAATTTTAAAAGGTGAGTTATTATTTGGTACATTGTTGGTAGAGTTTTTGAAAAGGAGAAGAAGGAAAAAAGAAAAAAGAAAAAAGGAAAAAAATCAATTTTTTATTTCGGAAATTAAATTATAGACTAAATACTAAAAAAATTTCTAATGTTTTTCTTTTGGGACAAAAAAATCCCTTATGTTTTTTTGGACAAATTAGTCCCTTGCTGACGTGGAAAAGCCACGTGGATGCCACGTAGACTTCTTGCTGACTTGGAAAAGCCACGTCAGCAAATCTGACGGCCGTTAGTCACGTGACTAACGGACCGTCAAAAAAGGACTAATGTGGCTCATTTTTGAAACGTAAGGGATTAATTTGTCCCGAAAAAAACATAAGGGATTATTTTGTCCCAAAAGCAAAACATAAGGGATTTTTCTGGGTATTTAGCCCAAATATATTGTATTAATTGAAATATTTATTGGCATTGATTTTTTATATGAACTATATTATATTAAAGTATAAATATTTAATTAATTAGAAAAATATAATTTAATTCTAATATTTTAAAGTAAAAATAATTTCTATTATTTGTAATAATCAATATTAATGATATAGTTTCAAATTTCAATCCAAGACTAAAAAAATTTAGCAATAAATATCATGAGATTGAGATTTGATGTGGTAAAATACTAAAATTGGATTAAAACTATCAAATATATAATGTTTGCTAATTATTTTATAATTTAAATATAATTAATTTTAATTCGGGTCATTTTGGGTTAATCTGTCGGGTTGATTGGTTCCGGGTACCCAACTTTTCAGGTCATTTCTGGGTTGGGTCAGTTTCAGTTTCGGGTTGGGCGGATTGAGTTTGTTGACTTTTTTGATCAAATCGAGTTGAGTTGGATTTGGTTTCGAATGGTCGGATTGGTTACCCGCAGTCGGGTCAGCTTTTGCCAGCTCTAATTATCATGCAACCAATCGTTAAAGCTTGCCAAAGACCTTGTTTGAATATGTACCAAACCTCCGATTGACACACTCCCAAACTCCAATTGGAAAAGGACATTGGCGAAGAACATGTTTAATAGACTCCACCTCAGCCCCCCATAGTTTACAATTCAAGTTGGACGTCATTCCCTTCCTCCTTTCCTCATTTGTATTTAAACAATTGAAATTCGCCAACCATAAGAAGAAACGAGTGGACTTATATGCTATACCTATATGCTATTTGATATCTCATCAGAATGGACTTAGTGAGATCGTAATTGCTCACCATCCATTTTACAAGGGCTAAGCTGAAGATATGGGCTACTCCTTGTAACCATGTTAATGAATGAAATCTGGCCCAATACTAGAATGGTGGAAGGCATTGGACCTTACTTTCTTTAGCCTGTTATAGGCCTGCACTCTTCAATTATAAATTCTCATATCATTCACCAACCATAACCATACATACACATATTATACATATAATAAATGTTCTAAATAATTAAAGGGTTTATATTTGATGCACTGACAATATATACCTTCTATACACTGTCAATGAATAATAGGCTGCCACATCATAGAAAAAAAATTTCAAAATTATTAGAGTCCTTAATAATAAAATTTCCTTTTTTAAATGTTCTCTAACTTAAGTTGCCATTTCTCCTTGACAATTTCCTCCGTCCAAATCCAAAATTTCTTCTCCTTATCGAATTGATCTAAGATAGTATTCATTTTATACTTGCTGAAACCCTCCCCTCCATAGCCAATTAAATGTAGCAAAAAGAAAGAGTCTTCTTATATTTTCCAAAGAATTCAGCATAACCAAGTATTCAATTTTCAGTCCTCTTCTACAAGGACCAGATAACTCCCTCATCCATTACTCTGCTTGTTAAAATTTAATCTTTATAAATACATTTTTTTGTTTCTTTTGTTTTTTATACCTTTAATTGATATCAATTTGACTTCTTTTAAGAAATTCGTGGTGTAGAGAGCTATTATTTATTGATGATTTGATTAATCCAAATATGTAATATTAAACAAACGGAAACAAGAGAAAAAGTGATTGATTTTCTAAACTATTTCATGAGATCGAAAAACTGGAAGATCACTTTTTTTTTTCATGGTCTCAGTACGGAGGATTGATGAAAAATGGAAAAAAAAAGAAAGAAAGTACCATAATAATCAAAGATGAGCTGATGAAGAGAGGAATATAAAGTTGAAAATAGAAACCCAATTAAGATTTATTATTGAGTATTTATTTTGAAGGAATCTAATAATATTTAAATTATTTTTCTATGATGTGGCAACCTATGATTCACCGACAGTGTATGAGAGCTATACACTGCCAGTGCATGAAATATTAATCCATAATTAAATCAATGCTTAAAAAGGTTGATTTGTTGTAGATTTGTAGGTTCTTGTTATCTGAATAGATTGAGTTGTTTTCAAATTTCATGGTATATGGGTTTAGTCTTCGCGTTTAAATAATAGAAAGTTTCAAAAAAGATGGGTATGGTGGTCAGTAGTATTTTAAGACTTAAAAATTTAAGTATTTTTGTGCTTGATTTGATGATTTTTTTAGGGATATTTCTCAAGATGTTCCCTCATGGCAAACTTCATCTACTCATGTACTAAACTATACTGATACAACTCTTTTTGAGTTTTGTTTGGCAACACAATTTTTTGAAACCTTCTCAAACCATCTTCCCCTGCCATTGTTGAATAAATGCCAATTGTCTAATCTAAGAGTCCTCGAATGACGTTATGACAGACTCCAGTCAGGGGCACAGAAAGGCCGTCAAACGGCCAAAGAGTAAACATCGTCACACACTTTAGACGTATTATGGATAAACACGCGATCCAAGACTCAGAACCTCACACGTAGGAAGATGTCAAGTTTTACGAATGTTGAGCATGACACAATTGCTTGGCGTCCGACCACTTCCAAGCCTGGCGACCGACCACTTCCATAACGCGGCGCTCGACCACTTGTGACCACAAGGAATTTGATCAATAAAGTCATCCGGCCCAAATTAGCTTCAAGGCCTAAAAGCCCATCGCCAACTAGCTGGCATCCCACACGTGACCTCCAAACGTACGACCTCACACGTGACCTCCAACGGACACCTCCACATGTGACATCGCACGTGCGACCCGTACAAGGAGGCCCTATATATACCCACAACTCTCAAGGCTGAAGGAGGTTACACACTCTCTCTCTACTCCTTATACTTTTGTCTCTATATTCTCTAAAACCCTAAACCCCAAAACCAGATCTAAATCTAGATCTCTGACTTAGGCATCGGAGTTCAAACGGGGGACCCCAGCCCCGTCGCTCCTAACGCCTCTTTCTTAGTGTTCTCAGGCTACATTGGAAGCTCCTCTCCACCGTCAGTTAACCGGCGACTTGGTGCTCGCAACAACGAACTCCACAATATATATAAAAGGGTAACATTTCCCCTTTTAAAGGTATAACATTTATTACTAGAACTCTCTATATTTATTTTTGACCATTTTCTAATCGACCGTACATACACGCATGAGATCACTGACTTAAACATCAAAATGATAACACGAGGCATCCCCCGCCACTGAAATGTTGATTATCTTGCAAGCTAGCCTTTTAACAGGATAGACTTTACACGTTTTCAAGGTTATCGTTGGTTTCTTGTCATTTGTTATCATGTCTTTTCCTATTCTTTCTCTTTTCTTGGCCAGAAATGTCCTTTTCATTTTCTTTATCAATCTCCTCCCATGATAGTACTTAGTCCTGATAGCTTGCGTTGGTCATGTTTTGAAATGATTATTTTTTTTTCAATATAAGAGATCATTATTTTTGTTGATGGCCAAAATGATAAAGTATTAGTAAATAATTTATCACATTATACACAATCAAATTACCAACTTTAATAGAGAGTATTTGTGATAACCAAAAATTTTGTGCTCGAGGATTGCATAAAAAAGTTGATGCTTTTAGCCTCATTTATATTTTACTTATACTAGTTTTCACTTCCACGTGCGTTGCAAGTTACCCATTGTGCTTAAATTAAAAATAACAATAATTGAAATTAATTATAAGTAAGCGGTCAAAACTTGATCCAGACTCGATAACCCATTCAACTTACCGAACCCGATTTGACCAGAAAAAGTAAACAACTCGAACCCAGTCTATCCAAACTCGACAAACCCGTAACTCGAATGACCCAAAAATATTATAAACTAAAATTATATTTTATTTAATAAAATCCACATTATTATAATTTTAACAATTCTAAATTATCATTTATTCAATAAAATTTATATTATTGTTATAATTTTATTAAATTTGCTAAACTTCATTATATGAACAATAATCATATAAATATAAGTACTAAATCAGTTATATTAATAATTTATGATAAATTTATAATTAGTAATTTGTTTTTTACATAATGAATAAATAATAATAATTAATTAGTAATTTCTTGGTAATTTTCTCTATTAGGTTTTACTACCGTACTAATAATCTCACTGGTAAGGGTTGTAATTTTATTTCATTTTTATGGATACTTATATTATTAATTCATTTATAATTTTAATTGATGTAATGAAAGAACATAAATTTGGATATTATATAACCCATATTTATTTGAACACATGCCTCCACTTTCAGAAGCCAAATTCTTATCAGAAGCCTTCCTTATCAGAAGCCAAATTCTTCCACATACCCGAGTCTATCAATTTGACAATTGCAATCAAGATTAAAAAATGACCGCATCGTACTATGTTTTTTTAGATAATCAACATACATTTTAAACAACAATTAATATTAGATTTATTTTGATGAATCATCTAGATATGGAGGAGTAAAATATTAGCTTTATTTTGATAAATTACCTAAAGATAGAGTAGAAAATTATGTAATACACTTTTAGAATGAAAGAGATGATGTGTTTTGCTTTATATATGCGAATTATTTGTTTCGATGTATGAGTTTCTCCTAACTGATTAACTTACAACCAATGCAATATCTTCTTACTGACCGACTTAAACAATTAAAAAAAATATAGCCCTAATAAGAAGATGACTGTAGCGCAAGCGCATGCCACCCTGCTTGTTTATGTTAACTTTTAAACTTGATAATAATATTTTATTAGTTTATATTATAAAATTGAAATGGGTCGAGAACTATCAAAAAGTCTCAAATTTTTTAAAATTAAAATTGTAAAAATAAAATATTTATAAAAATATTGAATTTAATTAAATAAAAATAGAGTTTTTAGTAGAATAACTGTAAAAGTTTAATTCTAACAAAAAACTGTAAAATTTAAACAATATCATTTAAGAAATATATTTTAAAAATTCTAATATATCTAAGCTTTTTAATTAAACTAGTCCTCACTTTCACGTGCAACGCACGTGACAAAATCTGTATTAAATTAAATGAAGAGCCTATTTGGAAGTTTCTATAGGAAGTAAAAAGGTAGAAGGTCTTTCTATAGAAAGTTTAGGACTAGAAAAGTTTTTCTTAAGAAAGTACTTTAGCATGTTTGTATAACTTCTTAAGTTTAAATTAAATTCCTAAGAAAGTAAAGTTAAATTTATTAAAATACCATTTAATGAATATTTTAAATTTAAAAGCAAGGCCTTTTTAAGTAATTTTGTCTCAAAATCACTTTTATGTAAAAAGTGAGAAAGTGCTTTAATACCTCCCTAGTGTTAAAGCACTTTCTGACTTTGCAGAGAAAGTATTTGGGACAGTTAAACTTTCTTACCCTAAACTTTCTCTAAAAAAAAAAACCAAACATGCTAAAGTTATTTCCTACCTGTACTTTCTATAGAAAGTGATTAAATTATATCAAAACAAATGGCCTCGAAGATTAAAATTTTAAGCATACTACTAATTTTGTCCTAAAGAAACCTATTATTAGAGCTGACAAAATTTCACCCGAGTGCGGGTATTCGACTCGATCGCCTGAAACCAAACCTTATCCAACCCGATTCGACCAAAAAGTCCGCTCAATCCGAAACTGAAATGACTTGACCCAAATCTTTAATGACTCGAACCCGATCAACTTGAGAGATTAATTCGAAATTACCCGAATTGGGATTAATTATATTTAAATGACCCGAATTTGAAAAGATCTGAACCTAAAAATCTAAGGCTCAAACCCGAAATTATCAAAACAATATGACTCGAAATCGAAAAAAGACCTGAACCAAGATTGACCAAAACCCAAATGACCCGACATTTGAGCGATCCGAATCCAACCCAGCCTGAAACTGAAAATTGACCGACCCTTATAACCTAAAATTTCCTTAACTTGAAACTGACCTAAACCAAATCCAAGCTGACCAACCCATTTGTATATACATTAGGTTTTACTATCAAAGTAACATAAAAAATTATCCCACACAAAGCAAAATATTAACAAAGTAAAACATCAAATTTAAACCCACAGCAAGAGTTACATTTATCAAGCAAAAAATTAATTATAAGTCAAATAAAATAATTGCACCTTAGGGAAATAATAACTTTAATCATAATACATTATTATAAACTATCAAATAGTCAGATGTCAATCATGATAACTTTTATATTAAATTGGTAAAAATAAAATGATTATAAAATATTGAATTTAATTAAATGAAAATAGAGTTTTTAGTAGAGTAAAATTGTATATTAAAAAAATTTAATATATCCAAAATTTTATTGAAAAAATAGTAAAATGGTAAAAATAAAGTAATTATAAAGATATTAAATTAATTGAATAAAAATAGAGTTTTTAGTAGAATAAAACTATAAAGTTAAGCAATGACATTTAAGAAATATTTTGAAAAATAAGGGTATAATGGTCGATTTAAAAGTTTTACAAAACTCGTACTTATATATATAGTACTAGTTTACCTCCACGCGGGTTGCACGTGACCAATAATGTTTAAATAATAAAAAAAAATTAAAATGATAATTGAAATTAATTATAAGTAAAATGGCCAAAACCTGATTCAAACTCGATAACCCGCCCAACCGATCGAATCCGATTTGACCAGAAAAAGTAAACGACCCGAACCCATCCTATCCATATTTGACAAACTTGTAACATGAATGACCTGAGAAATTAACCTGAATGACCCAAGAATATTATAAACTAAAATTATGTTTTATTCAATAAAATCCACATTGTTATAATTTTAACCATTCCAAATTATCATTTATTCAATAAAATTTATATTATTGTTATAATTTTACCTATTATGATTAAATTTGCTAAACTTCATTATATGAATAAGTACTAAATCAGTTATATGAATAATTTATGATAAATTTATAATTAGCAATTTATATTTTTTTACATAATGAATAAATAATAATTAATTAGTAATTTCTTGACAATTTTTTATTAGGTTTTACTACTGTACTAATAATCTCACCGATAAGGGTTGTAATTCTATTTTCATTTTTGTGGATACTAATATTATTAATTAATTTATAATTTTAATTGATGTAATGAAAGACTATAAATTTAGATTTTATATAACCAATATTTATTTGAACACATACCCCCACTTCATAATTAATTATGTATTTAATATTCAAAATTAATATATAAAGGGACATATGTCAACTCCTTAACCCCATATATGCAGTTTGCTAAACTTCACTAGTAGTCGATTGTAAAATAATAAATCAAATAATTAAGATATTAAATAAATTTAAGAATTAAATATTAAAAAATTCAAGGCTGGCCGAATTGATCCAAGTTCTAGACCCAAAAAACTCAAAACCCGAGTGACCTAAGGCCAAAACCTGAACCCGCCTGACCCTAGGCCCAGCAGACCTGAGATCCGAATGACCTGAACCCAGATGAGCCGAAATCTGAATGACCCGAAAAAATGACTTGACTTATTTGACCTAGACCCAGATGGCTCGAACCTAAAACACGTCCAACCTGCCCGATTGACTTCTCTAACATTATAAGTCGAAGGAAATAATTGCATGTTACTCTTCTTTTTATTTAAAAATTTTAAATTTTTATCACACACTCCAATTATATATCAAACTACCAATACACACTTCAAAAATAGAAAACGTCAATCACAATAATTAAATTCTAAATTAATTTTTAACTTAATTAGTTTAAAAAATGATGAATAATTCATGATTAAGCAACTTAATTTAAATTTTAAACTTGATAATAATACTTTTATTAGTTTATATTATAATTCAAATAGGTCCAAACTACCAAAAAGTCTCTAATTTTTTAAAATTAAAATGGTAAAAATAAAATATTTATAAAAATATTGAATTTAATGAAATAAAAATAGAGTTTTTAGTGGAATAACTGTAAAAGTTTATTTCTAAAAAGTAATTGTAAAATTTAAGCAATTTCATTTAAGAAATATATTTTAAAAATTCTAATATATCTAAGTTTTTTAATTAATTAAATTAGTAAAATGGTAAAAATAAAAATAAGGTATAAAGATATTAGATTTAATTAAATAAAAATAGAGTTTTTAGTGGAGTAAAACTATAAAAGTATAATATATTTAAGTTTTTTTTAATTAAAATAGTAAAATGGTAAAAATAAAATAGTTATAAGAATATTATATTTAATTAAATAAAAATAGAGTTTTTAGTTGACTAAAACTATAAAAGTTTAAACAATGGCATTTAAGAAATATATTCAAAAAATAAGGGTATAATGGGTGATTCAAAAGTTTTACAGGAACTCATACTTTTATATATAGTATAGATATAGATAGATTGATAAAAAAATAAATAAATTAAAAAGAAGTCCCATTAAAATGACTTAAGGAAGTCCAAATTATTTCCAACCCAAAAAGAAAAACGGAAAATTATAAGGCCCATTTATTTTTAATATATAAATAATAATAAAATTAACAAAATTAAAAATTATTTGTATAATGGCAGTTTTTAGAAATATGTTAGACAAATAAGGATATAATAGACGTTTCAAAAGTTAAATAAGGGTACAATAGGCGTTTCAAAAGTTTTACAAAACTCGTACTTTTACTTTTATATATAGTATAGATAGATTAATAATATGACAAAAATAAAATAGGTGTAAGGATATTAGATTTAATTAAATAAAAATAGAGTTTTTAGTTGAGTAAAATAGTAAAATGATAAAAATGAAATAGTTATAAGGACATTAGATTTAATTAAATAAAATTAGAGTTTTTAGTTGACTAAAATTATAAAAGTTTAAATAATGGCATTTAAGAAATATATTCGAAAAATAAGGGTATAAAGGGCGATTCAAAAGTTTTACAAGAATTTGTACATTTATATACTATAGTATATATACTAAATAGTATTTGAAAGATCCAGGAAATTTACCAAAGGCCGCTTTTGAGGATCGATAAGGAGGTTCTATTTGAACTTTTTTTTTGTCTTTTTTTGTCTTCTCTCACTTGCTAAATTACTAAGAAGACCTTAGGTTAGATTCTAGCCAGTTCTTGCCCTTGAGCCCTTTTATGTAATTATCCTTTCTTTTCACATAAATGTTATAATAAATTCTATCCCCTTAGTTATCTAGAATTGTAACCTCTCTTCAGGTTTTTCATGTCCATATGAAGAAGAGAGTAAACTTAGTTTTTGTTTAAGTACTACACACTTTAGAGGAGGAAACAAAATTGAAGTTATTGCACCTGTCCATGTACAAACTAATATTTTTAATTTATTGCTAACTTTAGGGCATATGCTCAATGTTAATAGTATAACCTTTTAAAGATGCAACACATTTAAAATCATAGTACTTTCGTAATTTCCTATACATATCAAACAGTTTAATTCGAATAGAAAAATGTTCAAAGAAATAGATTGCTAAATGCTCGACGCGCCAGCGTGGGCCGATCCACTTGTAGATAATTACTTCTCTCACTATTTATTTAAGGACAAAATAAATATTCTGTTAGTTCTGTGAAACATATAGATAAATGAAGTGAATTTTTGATTGGGCTCAATAGACAATTTGGCCATTAAACTTGTAAGAAATGGATAAATTAGCCTTAAATTTCCAAAATTTTCAATTGCACATCTGAAGTTGTAAAAAAGAGACAAATTAGCTATTTTGGACAAAAATTGGTTAAATTACATTAACAATTGAACGGAACTTAACGAAATTTATCGTAACCATACCAATTTCTTTACAAAAATGGCCAATTTCCGTCTAATTGAACAAAATATAACCAATTTTCATAAAAAGTTGGGTAATTTATCATTTTATTTTTACAAATTCAAATGTATAATTGACAATTTTAAAAGTTCAAGAGCTAATTCATTCGTTTCTTACAAAATTTTGGGCTGTCTATTAAGTCTTTTTTATTGGGGTGTCAATCAAACTAAAAAGTTATTTATGATTTTTACATTTAACTATTTGATTTGATGATTTAGATATTGGGATAGCAATTTTTCCTTCAATTCCCACGATGATAATTATCATCATGTTCAAAACATGATGATATATCTAATTGGGATATGGCCGGAGAATTTTCTAAACCACACATGTTCCTTCTGTCTGTACGTAAACAATAGCTTGGGAGCTTTATTTTCGTTTAGGAATGAAAGGTCAGACAAAATAATTGAAGGTAAGAAAATAATTGTACTTTTTTTTTAGAATAGGAAAATAATTGTACTTAATGTGGGTATATGAAAATGATTTATAATACATGTGCATTATTCAATAGTTTCCATAAATAACATATGATTCAAACCAACATGATAACAATAGTAATGACAATTCTTATGAAACTTGTGTGGATATAAAATCAAGAAATTAAATGTATTAAGGTTGACCAAAAACTAAAAAAAAAAGTATTGCTACTTGACACTCCTGACGTGTTATTAGAAAATTTTCTATAATCTCTAAAACCCTATTCAATAATAGTCTAAAATCAAGAGATTTACCCTGCAAATTCTTTATATTTATAACTAGGACATAAACCTGGATTTAATTTACTACCTTAATTATTAGGGGGGCTAAACCTGGATTTAATTTATTTCCTTAATTATTAGGAGGATCAAGTTGGAGGGACAAATTGGAGGGTCTAAAAGAATTATCCCTAAAATTTAGAGTGAATAGTAGATTAGTATCTAATCTTTAACTCAAATTCTAGCTATTTTAGTTCTCAAAGTTTGAAACATTCCATTCATCTCTACCATTCATTTATTAGTATTACTTGCATCTTTAAGTGCAATTTGTTGCATAATTTCTAATATGAAGTATTTAATCTATAGATTTATTTATTTATAGCTAACTAGAAATATACATTATATATATATATATATTTATTGTAGCGGTTTGATTTTAAACTATATATGAATATGAATTAAAATAAAACATTTTATATTAGGAAAATCAAAATGGTTTTAGAGACTATTGATATACTTTTTAGTTTTTACTCTAAAATTCATCATAATAAGTGAATGGTGTGTGTTCTTTGATGTGGAATTTTGTATTTCAACTTTTCAACTATCACAAAATTTTTGGTCCTAAAGAAACACAAATCGAAAAGAACAAAGTTAGGTCACTAATCTTGGATATTAGTGTGAGGAATCTGTCTTTGGATAGCGTCTTAGTGAGAGCATCTGCAAGCTGATCGACTATGGAAATGTGTTACACTCTAAGTGGACCTTCATTCACTTTTGCTCGAACAAAAAAATAATCTAGTGCCAAGTGCTTCATTCTGGTGTGAAAAACAGGATTAGTACAGGTATATGTGGCACTTGAATTGTCACAAAGAACAAGTGGAGTTTCAGGTAAGCTGACATGTAGTTCATGAAGAACTAATTCAATCCAAGTAAGCTCAGAAACACTAGAGGCAATGGCTCTATACTCAGCCTCGGTTGAAGACTTTGCCACTGTTCTCTACTTTTTGGAACACCATGAAATTGGACTGTTGCCAAGATAAAAAATGTATGCATATGTTGATTTCATGTCATCCGGATTTCCTGCCCAATCTGAGTCAGTATGGGAAGCAAGTGTAGGCTTGTTTTCTCTTCTGATGTG
Organism: Corchorus olitorius; assembly: GCA_001974825.2. Classification (NCBI taxonomy): domain Eukaryota; kingdom Viridiplantae; phylum Streptophyta; class Magnoliopsida; order Malvales; family Malvaceae; genus Corchorus; species Corchorus olitorius. Next base: position 13,041 of record AWUE01014791.1, on the reverse strand, counting down.
AAAGCTATGCAACATAGTTCCTTTAAAATATCTCAGGACACGTTTGAGAGCTTGAAGATGAAATGTTGTGGACTTACGCAAGAGCTGTGAGAGCTTGTTCACTGCATAGCAAATGTCTAGCCAGGTAAGCGTTAGATACTGAAGAGAACCAATGAGCTTTCAAAATTTAGTGTCATCAACACTTGTAGTGCCATCATTAATGGTATGTTTGGATCAAATGAGGGGTGAGGTGGGGAGGGGTGGGATAGGGAGGCGTTTTAGAAAAATTATGTTTGGTTTAAAGAAGGGGTAAGAAGGGTGTCCTCATGTTTTGTGTTTGGTTGGAAGAAGGGTTTGCGAGGAGTTTTATGTGTATTTTACAAATTTACCCTTATTTATAGAAAATTTATATATTATAATTAATTTTTCTGCACAACAAAATAATTATTATATATTCTATCTAAGTGTATAATAATTACATTGAGCATTTGTTATTATTATTATTATCATCATATTAATGCTAAAAAATAATTAATGTATTCTAAAAATTATTTTTTTGGTAAATAGTACATGAGATGTGTTTTCTTTATTATATATTTTTAAAAAAATTAAAATATAACATGATAATTTATATTTGATATATTATTTTGAAGTTAATCTTTGTTTTATCATTACAAAATAAATGAGAAAGAAATAAAATATAAATTATTTTAAAAAATAAATTATTATATATTCCTTTTCAAAATGCAATTATTTTTATTTTTACAATTAAAAATATTCATATAAAAATTATATTATATTATTATATTTATTTCATTATTATATTTGATTTTATTCATTAAGGACAACATTAGATTATTAATAATATAGTAGGGATAATTTTGGCAAAAAAAATTTGGTCATAACCCACCCCTCCTAAATACCCCGATTTGGAGGGGTGGGGTGGACCCCTTCTTACCCCTCACCCCTCACAAGTCCTCCAACCAAACTGAATGCACCCCTCCAAACCCCACCGCAACCCTCCCAACCCCCCAAACCAAACAGACGCTAAGTGTTAGTGCATTCGAGGTTGAGAGTGGAGTGCTACATTCATTTGCTCCAATCATGTTTGCCTTTTCGAACAGATCAACAATGATTTTGATTGAGAAAGGAAAAGACCCGAGGCAGAATTGGTTACCTCAATTCCCAGAAAGTAATGCAGGCTGCCAAGATCTTTGATGGAAAACTTTGAAGCCAGAGTCTAAGTAAATGTTGCAAGTCTTTGTTGTTTCCTGTCAAGATCAGATCATCAACATATACAAGCATATATGCAAGTATCACCAGATTTATATATGAAGAGTGATCTATCCACAATAGAATTCTTGAAGCGAGAAGATATTAGAAAATTGCTCAGAGCACAATACCAGACACGTGGTGCCTGTTTCAAGCCATAGATTGTCTTCTTTAACTTGCAAACCAAAGTTGTATGTTGCTTGTCATATAGAATAGGAGGTTGCCTCATGTAAATCTCATCTTGAAGATCACCTTGTAAGAAGGCATTATTCACATCAAGTTGCTGCAGAGGCCAACCATTAGTGACAGCAAAGCAGAGCACCAATTTAATGGTAACAGGTTTTGCCACAGGATTAAATGTTTTTGTAAAATCAACCCCTGGTCGTTGTGTAAACCCTTTGACTACAAGCCTTGCTTTGTAGCGAGCTGTAGAACCATTTGCATTCCTTTTAACTCTGAAAACCCACTTGCACCCTATAATGATGCGATTTGTTGGAGCTAATACTAAATCTCATGTTCCATTACTATTCAAAGCCTCCAATTCATCAAGCATTGCTTCCTTCTTCTGAGGATCTTTAATGGCAGTAGTAGCACTAGTAGGTTCAATTGTTCTGGAAGAGGATGTTTAGTGGCAATATATAGTATTTTTGGCTTGAAAATATTATTCCTAGACCTAATAATAGAATGTGTTCGTTGAGGGTGATTACCTGGTTGGGAAACAATTTCTGATGTTGTCTGGGAAGAACCTGCACACACAGGAGCCAAGTCACCTATATTAGTTGCCCAAGGAGATTCTGTTTGTATCAGAGGTTCGACTTCAGGAATTTGTGGTGTTTTTGCATTGGTTAGTGGCATCATTACAGTGGCATTTTCAGTGGCACTAGTTGATGTAATTAGGGAAGCTGCAGAAGAGGTATTATTGGAACTAATGGATATAATGTCAGTGTCAAAGGCAGGATTCCAAGTTTCAGTAGTGGTACCAAAGGCAATGGACTGTCCTGCAGCAAAATTCTTAAAAGGCAGTTTTGTTTCATCAAACATTGTGGGGGTATTTTCTGTCAGCAGAGATGATGTGGCACCTTATGATGCTGTGGCACCAATCACCTTAAACACGTGGATGAAGTCGCTAGCTAGATAAACCTCTAGTAGGTATGAATCGATAAGGAACTAGCCTTCACCCGCTATTCTGAATTTTGAGCCAAGTATAAAGGAAGGCCCAAGCCCGTCTAAGAGTAGGGTCTTCCCCTTTTTGAAGTTCAGATCGACACTATGTCTTAGTAGAGTTTCGGTATTCGAGATCCCCAACAGCGCTTCCTTTATGGCAGAGTAACACCTCAGCAGAGTTGCACCACGGTAGCCATGCTACCGACCTCCTTTGTTGATGAAGAATCAGACTTCGATTGAAGATCCCAACAGCATTTCCCAGTAGCGGAACTTCCTCCTCGGAAGAGTGACACATCAGCAAGGTAGTCCCACAACAAACAGACAGTTGTCCCCCACTAACAATGAAGAACAAGAGATAATCCAAGAAGAAATAATACTTTATGGAAAAAGGGGAAAATATAGGGTTAGTGGAGAAAATAAAGAAGGAAACAACAAGAGTGGTTTGGGAGAGGAGAGGTAGCTTGTTGCACTTGGAATATGACTTAGCTAACACGATTTAGACCTCCTCAATGGTTTCCATGGAATCCCCTTTGAACTTCTTCTCCTTCAAAGAGCACAAAATGAGAGCTTTTTAATGGCTTTAATGGAGATATTGAGAGCTTGAGAGAGAACAATAGAGGTCTTTGAAGATACGGTTAAGAAGTAGGACAGTGAGGAATAAAATAGTTTTAGGGTATAACGTATGGGTTTATGAGGGAAGGAATGTAAATGGAGGATTTGGGTGTATGGAAACGGAGGATTTAAGAGCTTGAAAATGGGGAGAGAGAAGAAGTAGAAGGTCTTCAACTTTTTTATGAAGCATTGGGGTGTCTTGAATTTATGGAGAATGAGCTCTATTTATGGGCAAATGAAATTGGTCTTTACCTATCGTTGCAATAGCTTGTACTTGGCTTGGACCGGTCTACTGGGTGCACTGCAGAAACTTGGGGAGCAAGAAGAATGTCACTTTTTCATGTGTCAGTCTGCTGGCATGGTTTATGTCAGGTGTGGCTAGCTGTTGAGATCTACCTTCACCAAATAAATATTCCTTGGACTTGGTGAATATCTGGCTATCTTGGAAGATTCTTGAAAAGTTGATACTTGTCTACAGCTGGGTTGCACTTGCTGTCTGTCAAATATCCAACGGACTTCTTACTGCTACCTTATGTCCATTGTGCATTACTATGCACAAGTTTCCTCTCCCATCAGCATTAAATGCTCAAGGACAAGCATTTAATGCTTATGACAAGATTCCCTTCAGCCCAAAGTGGAGGTAACGTGTATAGATTCCCTAAGGTCACTATTCCCCTTCTAATGATCTTTATATCAATCATCAATAGCTTACCAAGCATTTAAGCTAAAAATTTGACTAAAAAAGGATTAGAACACAACAATTACCTCATAACCAACCAAACCATGCTCCCAATTAGATCCCCCATGGACATGGGCTTGGGGCCACGTGTTAGCACCTAGATAGTGCCACAAAGCAAAATTGTTAGCCATTGATATAGTGGACTTAAGAAATAGATAATAAATAATGGAAATAGATATTTAGATAATAAAATTAAGGGAAATAGATTAAATAGAGAGATACTTCCCTATGGGTGAGTCCCATGTATAATTTGGTCAAGTGCCACCACGTCAGATTGTTTTGGGCCTCAGCAGGACTCGATGGTGGACCCAATACTCTAGTAGTGCTCCGTGAACAGTAATCTTCCAGCAGAGACCGTGAACAGTAAAATCCCAACAGAGGCCTTGGGACCATATTTTCCCCAATGAACCCCAAAGTTGGGAAACCGCCATGGATGGCCAAACAAAGCTTTGTGCCATGGTTCAGATAGAGTAAGCTAAGAATGGATCCTTGATTGTATGTTGCATGTAGAGCCATGGTGGGTTAGACTAAGTGGTGTGTATTGGGCTTCATACAAAGTAACGGGTCACTGTCACATGGAAATGATGGGCTTTTTGGTATCCATTTGGCTTTTTGTGACTGGGCTTTGATATTTGTGGTATTTTGGGCTAGGAAAAAGGGTATAAGCTTGGTATGGAAATAGGGGTCTTGTAAAATGTGGGTCCCATCACATATTGGCCCTTAACAAACATAACATGTCTTAGCAAAAAAATTTTGTTGCTTGATAAATTCAAACACAAATATGCACATTGATTTTTGAAATAACCAATGAAAATGCATGGTCTCGATTTTGCCTCCATTTTGTGTTGAGTGTAAGGTTTCAACCAAAGGTAACACAAACAGCCAAACACTTTGAGCTTTTCAAAATTTGGTTCCTGTTGGAAAAGCTTTTGGAAAGAACTTTGATTTTCCAAAACTTTAGTTGGCATTCTGTTTAAAAGATAAACAACAGTAGAAAAAGCATAAGGCCAGTACTTTATAGGCATAGATGCATGATGCATGAGAGTCAAGCCTTTTTCAACAATCGATCTTCTTTCCACAATTGCATTATGTTGAGGTGTGTGAGGAGGTGTTTGGAGGTGTTGTATGCCAAGATTTAAGAAAAAGTCTTTGAGTTTTTCAAATTCACCTCCACAGTCTGAGAAAACAGTTACAATCTATGTTTTGAAATAGTTCTCGACAAGACTTTTAAATTTTGGAAATAAAAGATACACATCAGATTTGAACTTCATGGGATAAAACCAAGTGTATCGTGTGAACAAGTCAACAAATGCCACATAATATTTAAAACCTTAATCAGATGTTATCCTTGCAGTAGCGCATACATCAGTGTAGATAATGTCTAAAGGACTTCTACTAGTGACATTAGAGATAGAAAATGGTAAACGATGACTTTTATTGCATGAACATGCATGACAGGAACTGAAATGCTTATTTGATGAACAAGGTAATGAAAATGAATTTAAAACAGAATGCAAAGTATTGGAATTGGGATGCTCGAGCCTCTGGTGCCATGTTTCTAGGTCGGTTTTAGTACCTAGCATTGCCAATGCTTTTGGTTCAAATATGGGTAAATTGTTGTTGAAAAAATAGTAGAGTCCTCTATTCAGGCCGTGTGCCCCTGGCTCCTTTGTGTGTAAGTCCTTCACAAGAAAATATTTATAAAAAAAATCAACAAAAACATCATTAGATTCAGTGAATTTAGAAACTGAAAGTAGATTGGATTTGGACTGAGGGACACAAAGAACATCATTTAAAGTCAAAGGGTGAGCAGAAGGGTTAATTTTAGTTGAACCGGTGTGAGAAATTTTGAGACCTGTGCCATCGCCAATGAGAAGATCATTTATTCTTGAGCAAACTGGAAGTTTTGAACATTGTTGGTGACACGGTGATTCGCACCAAAGTTAACAAGCCACCCTGTAAGAGATCGAGTGGTGCTTACATTTGCAGCTGAACCTGTTCTTTTAGGCCTGATTTGATAGCAAGTTTTTGCTAATGTCCTGGCTTTTCAAAAAATTGACAGACTATTCTTTTGTCAGTTGGATTAGCATTGGAATATTGTTTTGGAGAAATAGATTGATTTGAAGCATTATTGGGACTAAAGTTACCTCTTCTTTGCTGCCATGGCCTTGTATTTTTTCTGTTGCTATATTGAGCAATAGGAATATTGAAATCAAAATTGCCTTGCTGCGTTTTCAAAATCTCTTCATAATCTACAAAGTTGTCCATCAGTTCTTCAAACGAGATATAAGACTCTCGAGGTCGAATACCGGCTGCCAGTTCCTTGTATTCCGAAGCAACACCATTGTGAGCATGAATAAATAGCTCATCCTCACATATATCAGTGTTGATTAATGCCAATTCATCAGTTGTGCTTCACAGAGTTTGAAAATACTCAGATATAGACTTGGTACCTCTAGGTGCAATTATTTTTTCCCTCAAGGCCATCATCCTTGACCTTGACTTGTTAGCATAAAGCTTGTTCAGTTTGACCCAAGCATGAGAAGAAGTTGCTGATGCAATGTGAGAGACAACAGTCTCTGTTTAAGAGGCTATCATGCCATGAAGTAACAATCGATCTTGCCTGAGCCAATGCTCAAAGGCTGGATTAGGAATCATCTCAGTGGTTCCTCTCTGCAGTATTTGTTAGGCAGTATGGCTTATTAGTAATTAATAATAAAACAAAGGAAAGCAAAAGGGATTTAATCAAGTTAGTATTATAATTAACCAAAGAAATCAAGAAAGGAATTTAACCATGTAAAAATATAGAATAACAGATTAATAAAAGATTAACCAATTAATCAAGTTAGACAAAGCAAAGTCTACGTGGCAATTAAAGGAAAGCAAATCAAAGACTAAGTCAAATATATATATATATATATATATATATATAACATTATAAGACAAATATTAACCAAATGTAAATATATGTAATAATAATATAACGTTATAAGATATATAAATCTGTAAGAAATATAAATATATAAGAAATCAAAAGATATCTAAATGTACAGAATCCTAATAACATCAAACCAACATAAATAAGAAATTGCAAATATATATATCATGTGACAAATTAAACAACAATCAGATTAAAACACTTTACTAAACCAAATATATAGAAATGCTAACAGAATCTTGAAATCCAAATAATCATATTTCATATATATGAAACTAACAGAATAATCAAATGTACGTTAGCAAACAAAATCTGAGTAATAAATAAGTGAACCAAACCAAAAATAAAGCTAAACCAACAGATTAACCAATAGTAAATCAACTATAAAAATAACAAAAGAATAGACCGAAAATGTTGCTCGAGGCCTGCTTGTAGCAGTTTCCTTAAAACAGATTGCCTGCCTCCCGTGCTCGAGGTTGAAACCAGACTCTGTTTCCCAGGATACAACGAGTCAAAATTGAGCAAGAGGAAGCACACCCTCTTCTCAAACGAACCAGAACAATTTTGGAACACTTAAAACTAATGCAGAATAGAAAAAGGAGGAAGAGAGCTTTTTGCTTTTCGGTGTGTTGAAAGCAGAAATTGAGGTCTCTATTTATAGGCCAAGGTAGGGGTAAAGTTGGAAAGAAAAATTCAAGAAAATCAACCCAAAAATTAGATTTAGGAGATATTTTTTGGTGATTTTATTTACCAAACCTTCCCATGATCTGAGTGGTTGAGTTATTTTCTCAACCACTTGGACTTAGCATTTTAACCAATTTTGACTTGGTAAAAAGCCACATGTATTTTTCATTCAAACTTTCCAACAATCCCCCACATGAATGAAAAACCGTTTTATTTGACTCGATGACAGTGTTCCATCAATGACACCTGCATAGGATAGGTAGGTGTTACCCTTTGCACCTTCCACTGTGAAACATACAGACTTTACTAGCTGTCCAGTAGACATGATGTCCTTGAACTGTCCTGCTTTCTAGTGTAAATGTAGCATACATTTCACACAGGTATCATTTCATTGTTATTCGGTTCTTATGATTATGTTCGTTTTGGCCATGAACATCAACCTGGTTTTGCGAGAGTTTCAGAGAATTGAGCCCCCACAATTCTCCTTTGAAGCGGCCTCACTTCACTCTTACATAGGTGATTTACTTAAGTTTCAAGTAACTTAAGAATCATTAAAGCAATTCATTGCTAGCCTAATCCATTCACATCACTATTTATTTATAGGAATGGGTTGGGATTATAGTGACTACTTTAAGTCCTTATAATTAGGTTGTCCCTTTGAACCTAGATCTTGGGATCTCCAGTCAACTAGGTTGGGTTTCCTTTACAAGGACTTAATCTTCAACGGGCATGAGTCCCATTCCTTTAGCCAACTTCTCAACTAACTCTCTATTCAACCCTTTAGTTAGCGGATCCGCAATGTTATCCTTTGACCTTACATAGTCAATAGTGATAACTCCAGTTGAGAGTAGTTGTTTAATGGTATTGTGTCTTCGACGCATATGTCTAGACTTACCATTATACATATCATTATGTGCTCTTCCAATTGCAGATTGACTATCGCAATGAATGCAAATGGGAGGCACAGGTTTTTCCCATTTTGGAATGTCCTCTAAGAAATGGCGTAGCCATTCGGCTTCTTCTCCACATTTATCCAAAGCAATGAATTCGGATTCCATTGTGGATCTAGTTATAACAGTTTGTTTTGAGGACTTCCAGGATACAACAGCTCCAGCTAGTGTAAACACATATCCACTTGTGGATTTTGTGTCCTTTATATCGGAAATCCAATTGGCATCACTGTAATCTTCTAGGACTGGCGGATATCTCGTATAATGCAATCCATAATCCCGAGTATATCGTAAATACCTAAGTATTCTTACGATTGCTTTGCAATGGTCCGCACTCGGATTACTCGTAAATCTGCTGAGTTTACTAACCGTATAAGCAATATCCGGTCTAGTACAACTCATTAAGTACATTAGACTTCCAATTATTCTCGAGTATTCTACTTGAGAAATTCCTTCTCCTCTATTCTTAGCTAGATGGAGACTTGTGTCTAATGGAGTTCTTGCAATCCAGAATCGTCCTTGTTAAATTTTTCAAGGATTTTATCTATCTAGTGTGACTGATTTAACACAATGCCTTCTGATGTTCTTTTGATTTTAATTCCTAAAATCACATCAGCAAGTCTTATGTTTTTCATGTCAAATTTTGAATTTAACATGTTTTTGATCATTTTATCATTGCTACCAATAATGAGTATGTCATCTACATAGAGGCATTAAATGACATAGCCATTTTCTGTCTCCTTTGTATAGACACACTTATCCACACTCGTTTATTTTGAAGCCATTGGTAATCATTGCATAATCAAACTTTTCATGCCATTTTTTCAGGCGCTTGTTTCAGACCATACAGTGATTTTACCAATTTACAGACTTTCTTTTCTTTCCCTGGAGCTATAAAGCCCTCGGGTTGATCCATATAGATTTCTTCATCTAGATCCCCATTTAAGAAAGCTGTTTTTACATCCATTTGATGTACTTCTAGATTCCTCAATGCAGCGATTGCAATAATCATTCTAATTGAATTTATTCTCGTCACAGGAGAATAAGTATCAAAGTAATCTAAGCCTTCTCGTTGCTTGTATCCTTTAATTACAAGTCTGGCTTTATATTTATCTATTGAACCATCAGGTTTCAATTTCCTTTTGAAGATCCATTTTGATCCTAAAGGTTTACAACCAGGTGGAAGATCTACCAACTCCCAAGTGTGATTCTGTAGGATGGAATCAATTTCACTTTGAATTGCTTCCTTCTAAAGAGGTCCTTCGGTGGAATTCACAGCCTCAATATAGGTCTGTGGTTCTTGTTCTATCAAGTAAGTTAGATAATCATCTCCAAATGATTTTTCCACTCTTGCCCTTTTGCTACGTCTCGGTTCTATTTCATTTTCCGAGTCATGACTATCATCATCATGATCTTCTTGATTCAAAGATTCATGTGTTCGTTTTGACGAACTTGCTTCATTATTTGACTTATACGGAAATACATCTTCGAAAAATGATGCATTCCTAGATTCCATTATCGTATTCTTGTGTATATCCGAAATTTTCGAATTATAGACAAGGAACCGATAAGCACTACTATTATGTGCATACCCAATGAAAACACAATCCACTGTTTTAGGACCTATCTTAGTTTTCTTTGGTAGTGGAACCGCCACTTTTGCAAGACACCCCCACACTCGCAAGTATTTGTAGGATGGTCTCCTGCCTTTCCATAACTCATAAGGAGTTTTGTCTTCTTTCTTTCGAGGTACCTTGTTTAAAAGGTATTACTTGACAAATGGCTTCACCCCACATATTTTGAGGTAACCCTGAACTTAACAACATCGCATTCATCATTTCTTTCAAAGTGCGATTTTTCCGTTCAGCAACACCATTCGATTGAGGAGAATAAGGTGGAGTTACTTCATGTATTATTCCGTGTTGTGCACAGAATTCACCAATAGGTGCTTCATATTCGCCACCTCTATCACTTCTCAATCTCTTGATTTTCTTATTAAGTTGATTTTCAACTTCATTTTTGTAGAGAGTAAATTTCTCTAATGCTTCATCTTTGCTTTTTAGCAAATACACATAACTATACTTTGTACAGTCATCAATAAATGTAATAAAATATTTATTACCACCTCTTGTTTGTACGAATTTTTAAATTGCATACATCACTATGAATCAATTCAAGGGGTTCGGTATTACTTTCAATTGTTTGAAAAGAAGACCTTGTTAATTTTGCTTCAATGCAAATTTCACATTTCTCTTTTGAATTGATTTGGAAAAGGGCAATATGGTCCAAGTTAATTAATCTACGCAATGTTTCATAATTAACATGACCTAGCCTACCATGCCATATATTTGAACACTCAGACAAATAAACAGAAGATGAAGCATTTCCATTATTCTTCAAAGTCATTACATTTAATTTAAACAAGCCATTAGTGGCATACCCTTTCCCACATGCACCCCATACTTGGACAAAATAACTTTGTCAGCTTCAAACACCATACGGAAGCCATGCTTGTTGAGGAGGGACCCAGAAACCAGATTCTTGCGAATCTCTGGTACATAAAGAACATTGGTCAGGGTCACAACCTTTCCAGAGGTCATTTTCAATTGCACCTTTCCTTGCCCCTCGACAGCTGATGAGGCAGAGTTTCCCATGTATAGCTTCTCCCCTTCAATTGGAGTGAAGGTAGTGAACATGTTCTTGTCCGTACAGACATGTCTTGTAGCACCGGTGTCAATCCACCATTCGTTCGGGTTAGACCCAACTATGTTCACTTCAGAGACTTCAACAACCAGATCAATGTCATCCTCGAAGACATCACCAGCAACCATGTTGGCTTCTTTCCGTTTTGGAAACCTGCAGTCGGTGGATTTGTGGCCCATCTTGCCACAATTGTAGCATGTCCCTTGGAACTTTTTCTTGAAGATGCCACCTTTTGCCCCCAGCTTCGGGTTCACCAGCTTACCCTTGCCTTTGAAGCCTTGCTTGTGCTCCACGATGTTAGCTTTTGTAGACATCGATGCCCTGCGCTCGGGTTTCCTATTATCTTCCTCAATTCGGAGCCTCACCACAAGCTCCTCCATGTTTATCTCCTTTCGCTTGTGCTTGAGATAATTTTTGAAGTCTTTCCACCCAGGAGGCAGTTTTTCAATCATTGCAGCTACCTAGAAAGAGTCACTCAGCGTCATGCCTTCAGCTTGGATTTCATGCAAGATGACTTGAAGCTCTTGCACCTGAGCAGCCACAGACTTGGAGTCCACCATTAGAAAGTCGAGGAACCGTCCAACGATGAACTTCTTGGTTCCAGCATCCTCAGTCTTATACTTGTGGTCTAAAGCATCCCACAACTGTTTTGCAGTCTTGTGCACACAATATACATTGTATAATGTGTCACTTAAACTGTTTAGCACATAGTTCCGACACAGGAAATCAGAATGTTTCCAAGCTTCAAGCGCACTGACAGCTTGCGCATTCAATTCGCCCTCAGGCATCTTAGGAGCACTCTCCGTCAAGAACCTTGCAAGGTTCAAGGTGGTCAGATAGAACAACATCTTTTGCTGCCACCTTTTAAAATTTGCCCCACTAAATTTTTCCGGTTTCTCACTATGAGCTAGTGGAACCGTTGTGGGCATTGGCACGACACTGGTATTCGAACCCGATGCATGGTTGGATGTTTTCACTTGATTGACATCATCCACTTTCTCAATTTCTGTTGAGGAAGCCATACTCTCTTAGGAGGTAAAAATTAGAATCTGTTTTAAGATTGTTAGGCAGTATGACTTGTTAGTAATTAATAATAAAACAAAGGAAAGCAAAAGGGATTTAATCAAGTTAGTATTATAATTACCCAAAGAAATTAACAAAGGAATTTAACCATGTAAAAATATAGAGTAACAGATTAATAAAAGATTAACCAATTAATCAAGTTAGACAAAGCAAAGTCTACGTGGCAATTAAAGGAAAGCAAATCAAAGACTAAGTCAAATATATATATATATATATACATATATAAACGTTATAAGACAAATATTAACCAAATGCAAATATATGTAATAATAATATAACGTTATAAGATATATAAATCTGTAAGAAATATAAATATATAAGAAATAAAAAGATATCTAAATGTATAGAATCCTAATAACATCAAACCAACATAAATAAGAAAATTAAAAATATATATATCACGTGACAAATTAAACAACAATCAGATTAAAACAACTTTATTAAACCAAATATATGTAAGAAAATAAGTAAAGTAAATATTAATAACAGAAACTAACGAAATGAATTCCAACAGAATCTAGAAATACAATTAACTAGATTAATAAGCCCAAAAAACAGATTTACCAAAACCTTCCCAACCACTTGGACTTGGCATTTCACCAATTCTGACTTGGTAAAATGTCACATGTTTTTCCATTTAAACTTTCCAACAACCCCCCACATGAATGAAAAACCGTTTTATTTTGACTCGATGACAGTGTTCCATCAATGACACCTGCATAGGATAGGTAGGTGTTACCCTTTGAACCTTCCACTGTGAAACATACAGACTTTACTAGATGTCCAGTAGACATGATGTCCTTGAACTGTCCTGCTTTCTAGTGTAAATGTACCATACATTTCACACAGGTATCATTTCATTGTTATTCGGTTCTCATGATTATGTTCGTTTTGGCCATGAACATCAACCTGGTTCT
>AWUE01014790.1:0-31092 GCA_001974825.2 Corchorus olitorius | reverse complement strand
AAATCAAAGACTAAGTCAAATATATATATATATATATATATAAAACGTTATAAGACAAATATTAACCAAATGCAAATATATGTAATAATAATATAACGTTATAAGATATATAAATCTGTAAGAAATCAAAAGATATCTAAATGTCAGAATCCTAATAACATCAAACCAACATAAATAAGAAATTGCAAATATATATATCACGTGATAAATTAAACAACAATCAGATTAAAACAACTTTATTAAACCAAATATATAAAAATGCTAACAGAATCTTGAAATCCAAATAATCATATTTCATATATATGAAACTAACATAATAATCAAATGTACGTTAGCAAACAAAATCTGAGTAATAAATAAGTGAACCAAACCAAAAATAAAGCTAAACCAACAGATTAACCAATAGTAAATCAACTATAAAAATAACAAAAGAATGGTTTAGAATAGACCGAAAATGTTGCTCGAGGCCTGCTTGTAGCAGTTTCTTTAAAACAGATTGCCTGCCTCCCGTGCTCGAGGTTGAAACCAGACTCTGTTTCCCAGGATACAACGAGTCAAAATTGAGCAAGAGGAAGCACACCCTCTTCTCAAACGAACCAGAACAATTTTGGAACACTTAAAACTAATGCAGAAAAGAAAAGGAGGAAGAGAGCTTTTTGCTTTTCGGTTTGTTGAAAGCAGAAAGAAAAATTCAAGAAAATCAGCCCAAAAATCAGATTTAGGAGATATTTTTTGGTGATTTTATTTACCAAACCTTCCCATGATCTGAGTGGTTGAGTTATTTTCTCAACCACTTGGACTTAGCATTTTAACCAATTTTGACTTGGTAAAAAGCCACATGTATTTTTCATTCAAACTTTCCAACAGTATTTGCTTTGGTGGAGATGCTTTCGAGCCATCTATGTAACCAAGCATATCAAATCCTTTCAAGAGAGACTGAAATTGAGTCCTCTAGGATGGAAAATTTGTTGCTGTCAGTTTAATGGGAAGAGCTGCAACATTGATGGTAAATAATGGTAGATTCTCGCTAGAAAATAGAGAGCCAGATCCTAATGTGACTGAATTTTCGGAAGACATAATGGGATTAGAAAATTTGAGGAGAAGAAAAAAAAGCGGGAGGAGGGTGGGAAGATGAAAACCAAGAAAAAAAAAAGACTCGTTAGAGTTTTTGAGCTCTTCAAACCATAAAGAATGTAAAAGGAAGATAGAAATTGAGAGAGAAAACTTAATTATGTATTGAGTGTTACAAGGTATACATGGTAAAGTATAAGAAAGAGGATTCTCTCCACTAGTTGAGAGCTCCACTGATTTTTTTAAGGCAATCCAACGGTTTTAAATGAAATTGGGCATGTGGAGAGAGAAATTAAAATAAAGTATGGACTCTTAATAGGCATTTGATTGTGTTAAAAAATTCGGTGGACCTCTCCACTTGTGGAAATGATCCTTCCCAAAGAGTAATGATAAAGAAAAGTGTATAAGATTTAAAAGTGAATTTAAATAATTCAAATATTATGTTAGACTATAATTCTATCTCTTTAGGATTTGAAATCTGGTTCCCTCCATTAATAACATCTTTTCTTTCTACGAGATTATAGTATTAAATATCAACTAGAACTTCCCGGCCGCGCTTCGCGTGCGGCTGTTTTATTTTATAAATTATTTTAAGAAAATTCAGTTAAGAAATGAAATTTTGTTGTGAAATGATAACAAAACAAAAGCAAGGGAGTAGAGAATTGAAGTATGGGGAGAGACAATAGAATATGGAGAAGAAGAAAATATGAAAACGGGGAGAAATTGTTCTTATTCATCTTATTCCATAATAAAGTAAGTGGCATATTTATAGACACATAGATACATCACCATAAATATAAGGGGATGAACTTAGTACATAGGTATATGTGTATGAATGTACCAAGTCATCAATCTTATCCTTGCTTTAATTAGATTCATAGACATCCACAACATACATATATATTCATAACAAATTTATAATTAATTTATAATTATTTGATAATTTATTTTATATAGGAAATGGGATGAATGTCTTTTAATTTTTCCAAAATAAATGAATACAAATATAATAAACAAAACATTAGAAAATTAACTATTAACACTTGTCAAAAAAATCAAATGGCATGTGTAATATTTGGAAATTGTAATATATGAATCACTCTCATGACGTCAGCTAAAATTCTAATCACTAAGTTATATATATACCAATTCAAAGTATATTAATTCTAAAATCTTAAATAAATCCCAGTCACAAATTTATCCCCAAAGTTTTTTAAAATAGTAGTATGATTTATAAGATATAAGAGTTGAAATTAAGAGCAATATATGGGTTGAAATTGTAAGAAAAATTTAGAAGTTGCACAATCGTACACATTGATTAGAAAGCGTGTTATTGACATATAGTGAGAGTGGTTCATTGCTCACATGATTGTCAATCTTTTTTTCTCACGTTTTACTTGATCCTCTGCCTTCAACTCCGAAACTTCCTCTATATAAGAAGGCCAATATAGCCACAGAATCCAGAGTAGATACTCAAGATAGCCCTTCTCAGAGTCTATCTTCTATAAACTTTAGAATATACATTTTATTAATTAATATATTCTCAGAATGTTATTTGTGAAGGAACTAGTGGAATCAGCTTGTCGGCTCACTCGTGTTCCGTCCAAGTATGTCTTCGAAGCTACAAAATCCGATGATAGCATGGTGGTCGACCCAGTGAGTGAACCAGAAACAATCAAAATACCAATCATAGATTACTCGCTTCTGACATCTGGTAATCCTGATCAACGGTCCCAAGTCATCAATAAACTCCGCAATGCATGCCTGGAATGGGGATTCTTCATGGTAATTACATATGAAAGTTAGTTTGTTTAATTAATTCCCTTGTTAATGAAAATGTGTGTTAGAATTAATTAATGGGTATCTATATATCTCATTATTGCAGGTGATAAATCATGGAGTGGGAGAGACATTGAGAGATGAACTGATGAGAGCAACGGAAAGTTTCTTCGATCTATCAATGGAAGACAAGCTCAAGTATTCGGGGAAGAAGCTGTTTGATCCAATAAGGTGTGGAACCAGCTTCAACCCCAATGTGGATAAATCACTTCTTTGGAGGGATTATCTCAAGCTTCTCGTTCATCCCCATTTCAACGCTCCTGATAAACCTTCTCATTTCAGGTAGGTAAATTATATTTATAGCTTAGACTTAAACATCCAAATTCTTAGAGACCACAATTTTTTCCTTTTCTTAAAGGGAGAAACTTTATATTTATCAAGGATAAATATTTGATATACAGTCAATGTAAATTTTAAATATTTCAATCTAATCCTTAGGGGACACATGTCACCCTTCTAGACCCGCACGTGTAGTCTGCTCTTCACTGACAGTGTATTGAATAATTTTCCATTTATCAAATATAGGTACCATGTTTTAACTATCATACTGCATTTGCATAATTTACTTGTGTATGTAGAAAGGTATACTGTATACAACATATATAGGTATATTGTCTGTTTGGGTCAGACTTATATGTCTGCATTCATAAATCATAATTGATTAATGTCCCTCCATTTCACATATACTTAAAATTTGATCTTTTTTAACATATGAGCAGCAAGATTCTACAAGAATACAGCAAAAAAACTAGAGAAATGGCAAGTGAGCTGCTTAAAGGGATCTCGGAAAGCCTAGGGTTGGATGGAAACTATATAAATGAGAAAATGGGAGTAGAATCCGAAAAGTGGACTCAGGTGCTGGTTGCAAATATGTACCCGCCATGTCCACAGCCAGAGCTTTCGATAGGCCTACCGCCACATTCCGATCATGGACTCCTCACAATTCTCATGCAAAATGACCCTTCCATTCTTGGCCTTCAAGTTTTGCACAATGCCAAGTGGGTTCCAATCCATCCACTGCCCAACTCTTTTCTTGTCAACACCGGAGATCATATGGAGGTACATATACGCTCTCCTAATTAATTGATTCTAAAAGTTAACCGAAATTAAATCCAATTGGTTAAAGAGGTAAACAGCTTTTATATATCTTTGGTAGTGTTAGAATAGAAGTTCGATTTCTCGTAGCAGCATTTTAAATTTCAGGTTTTCCGACATAAAAACTAAAGATACCATTATCTTAATTAAAGCATTAAAAGGAGAAATTAAAGTAAAAAAACATAGTACTCTATAGTTTGGATATGAGTGAAATATTACTGTATGCAGCTAAATTTAGAAGTAGTGATGGTACTGATTGGTGATGTTGAATTAATTAAGAAATAGTTGGGATGTCAATTTCAGATACTAACCAACGGGAAGTATAAAAGTGTGGTGCATAGAGCTGTGGTGAATAATAAAGCAACGAGGATATCAATAGGGACAGCACATGGACCTCCACTTGACAAAATTGTTAGCCCCGCACCAGAGCTGCTTGCCAATGGCGTCGGCACCCAGTTGTCCTTGCCTGCATATCGTGGAATCAAATATAGGGACTTCTTGGAGCTTCAGCAAAGCAAAACTCTCAATGGAAAATCTTGCTTGGACTGCCTTCGTCTTTGAACCCATCGATTCCTCACTTTATTAATTTACTCTCAAACTATATGAATAAAGCTAGCTTAATTATTGTAGCTGAAGAAATATCATTATTATTGTCCCCCCATTAAGCTAATTAAAGCATTAATTGAAAGATGATTTTTAGTGCCTAAAAAATGATCAGTCTGAGTTTTATTTTGTGCCTATATATTCACAATTATGAAAATATGAGAGAAGAAACTAATTATTAAATTGAAGTGAAATTTCTGACTTTGGATGATCAGTTTTGGACCACTTTGGAGATATAGGAATGGTCTTCCTTTTTGTTCTCTCTCCATTGGAAAGTTTCTATCATTTTCTCCAACAAGATATTGGTACTAAAAAATTGTGAACAACTATTTTTTTTTTTTTAAATTTCGACGAATTCTCTTCGCAATTACAACATGATTTCGCATACCTTAGCCCTAATATATATCTACATTAAACTTTTTTTTTGGCATCATATATCTACATTAAACTATAATAATGATTTTATCGATATGTTACTCATACGACTTCTTTCTTTATCACAAGTGTTGAATTATTGAACATTTGTTTAGGAACGTCAATTCCATTATTCATATATACACGCTTTTACCGTCCCATCGCCCTGACTTTTCCTTTTTGGCTAATTATTTCTCATTATTCCAATTACAATGGTTCTTTGATTTTTTTCAGATTAAACACATTCTTTTTTTTTTTGTTTTTTGTTTTTTTCAGCATATTAGTAGATCAGCGAATACTTTAACTCATAATCTAATCCAATTGATTGTAATGTAGGGGCTAATTATGTTTGGTACGGATTACCTCTGCACGTTTGTAATTGTGATAATTGATATCAATGAAAATTGATCGTTTTATCTAAAAAAAAAAAAAGCTAAGCGGTTGTAGAATTAGGATTGACGAAATCAAATTTTTTTATAGGTAAGGATCATTTTTATTAGTGGAGAGATCCACTGATCTTGCAAGTATAAATCTATAATTAAAAATAAGCCACATTATGATTGTTCTCATTCGCGCACACAAAAAAAAAACATATTTTATCAAAGCCATTTATTTCTACTTTTCAGTTTTGTTTTTTATTTTTTCCTCATCATCTTCAACCTTCTTATATCCATACTCTATTTTACTGCTTTTCTAGTTTTTTTTCCCAAAAAAATTTCTCCATTATCAACCTTTCTTTCAAACTCAACTTCCTAAGCAACTCAATTAAAGTTGGTTCTTCCTTTTTTTTTTTAGTTTGAACGTTTTCATTTTTGTTGTTATTTACTTATTTAAGTGAGAGATCCAGGGACGGAGCTAGGGGTGGCGGCCGCCTCCCCAAAATTTCCCGAAAGCCTATATATAGATATGTTGTTATTATTATACAACTCTATTGAACTTTGTTGGGGGTCTTTTTGTCAGCAGAGATGATATGGCACCTTGTGTTGCTGTGGCACCAAATCACCTTGTACACGTGGATGGAGTCGCCAGCTAGATCAACCTCTAGCTAGTATGAATGGATAAGGAACTGGTCTTTACCCCCTATTCTGAGTTTTGAGTCAAGTATAAAGGAAGACACATGTCTCCAAGTCTTCCCGCCTTTAAAGCTTGCCAGGCACCGTGTCTCAGCAGAGTGCCAGCCTTCAGAAACTCCAGCAGAGTTTCGTACAGAAGTGCTTCCCTTTCAGCAGAATGGCACTTCAGCAGAGTTGTACTGTTGTAGTCCTGGTACTGACTACTTTAGTTGATGAAGAATAAGACTTTGATTATGGCTCCCAGCAGCGGAACTTCCTACTCGGCAGAGTGGCACGTCAGCAAGGCAGCTCCACAGCAAACAGACAGCTGTACACCACAAACAATGGAAAGAAACAAGAGACAATCCAAGAAGAAAATAGTAACTTATGCAAAATGGAAAATAAGTGATTAGTAGTAGAGATCATAAAAGGAAAATAGTGAGAGCGGTTTGGGAGAGGATTGTAAGGGATCAAGTGGTTTTAGGTTGTAGTGTATGGATTTATGAAGGAATGGAAAATGGAGAACTTGGGTGTATGGAAATGGAGGACTTAAGAGCTTAAAAGTGAGGAAAAGAGCTTTAGTGTAGAGAGTGGAGAGAGAGAGTGGAGTGGAAAATGAAGCATAATTTCCCTTCCTTCATGGATAATAATCATTCCCCCCCTTGAATAGTGAAAGATGAACACCATTTATAGGCAAAGGAGATTGGTTTTTTACCCATTGTTGCAATAACTTGTGTTTAGCTTCGGACTGGTCTGCTGTGAGCACTGTAGAAACTTGGGGAGCAAGAAGAATATCAACTCAGGTGTCATCAGCAATGCCAGTAATGCTGTCGGATACAACCTGTTGGGACAGCTGCTTTTACCCGGTTAATGCCCTTGGATCTGCTGAACATTCGACTGTAGTGGAAGGTTCTAGAAATGCTTGTAGTTGACACCAGCTGGCTTGCACTTGTTGCTGTCAGTTTTCCAGCTGTATTATACTTGCTGCCTTGAGACTCTCATTACGTTCACTTGCACAAGTTTCCTTTCCCATCTCATTAAATGCATGAGGACAAATGCATTTAATGCTTCTTTGTCTTGGTGACAAGATTCCCTTTAGCCAAAATGAGGGTGACGTGTATAGTATACCTAAATCATTACTTCCTTTCTAATTATTTTATTTTAATTATCTTAAGCTTACCCAAGCATTTAAGCTAAGAATTTGACTAAAAATGAATTAGAACACAACAATTACCTCATAACAAACCAAACCATGCCCCCAACTAGATCCCTCATGGACATGGGCTTAGGGCCACGTGTCAACATTTACATGGTGCCACAAAACACACTTGTTAGTCATTGATATGGATGACTTTAATAAATAATAAATAAATAATGGAAATAGATAAATACATAATGGATTTAAGGGAAATAGATTAAATAGAGGAATACTTCCATATGGGTGACTCCCATGCATGGTTTGACCATGTGCTGCCACGTCACTCCGTTGTGGGGCCCCAACGGGAGCCGATAGTGGGCCCGGTACTCCAGCAGAGGCCGATGAACAATAATCTTCCAGCAGAGCCCGATGAACAATAATCTTCTAACAGAGGCAAAAAACATAGACCTACCTATTAGTGAGCCCCACCATCAGCATTCTTGGGGTTTGCCACGCCAGCTTGTTGTGGGTCCCAATAGTGCCAAATAGTGGACTCGCCATCCCAACAGAGGTCATGAACAATAATCTCCCAGCAGATCTCTGAAATCAGAAAGTTACCGAATGGATCTCTTGAACATGGCAGGCCGAGCAGATCAATGATGATGAATAATGTATCATAATAATAAAGACATGGTGAGAACTATAGGTTGTCTCAATCACCGGCGGCATAATGCCTTGGTGTGAGCTATAGTGGTTTTCTCAATCATTAATGCCTTGTCACATAGTGGGCTTTGTAAATAAAGACATGGTGAGAACTATTGGTTGTCTCAATCAAAGGCGGCATAATGCCTTGCCATGCCTTGATGATGGTGAATAATACATCATACAAGGAAGACTAGTTGTGAGCTATAGTGGGTTTCTCAATCACCAATGCCTTGCCACATAGTGGGCTTTGTAAATAAGGTGAGATACATAATGCTCGATCACCAATGTCTTGCCACATAGTGGGCTTTATGAATAAGGTGAGAGACATATTGCTCAATCACCAACATCTTGCCACATAATGGGCATTATGACCAAGGTGAGAGACATAATGCTCAATCACCAATGTCTTGCCACATAATGAGCCATTTAATTAATTGTAAATAATGGGGTTTCAATGGGTAATTGACTTTTAATGAAGTAATACCCCTTTTAGAAAGAAATGGGTTGTATAGAAAATAATGGGTATTAATAATGGGGCTCATTAAGAAATAATGGTCTTGAATATTTTGTATTTAATTTGGGTTAAGTGTTTGTGATTTTGGGCTAAGTGTTTGCAATTTTGGGCTAAGAGAAGTTGAGGCTTTGTGTAAAAAGAAAAAAAATATGGGCTTTATAGGACTTTTTGGACCCATTACAAATTGGCCCTTAACATTAGCTCCCTTGAGGAAAGGTGATGCCAGCAGAGCCTGGACTCAATATCTCATAGGGCCAATGTGTGCTTTACACGTATGTTGCTGGACTGTCATCCCCACGTGCTTGTCTTCTCAATTGAAGCGCCTGCTAGTTTTCTCCAGAGTACTTTCTTCTTCATGAGCACAAGTTATTATCAAGGCATTTGAAATGTTATGCTTTTATGAATAGGAATTTTAATGAACTTAACCAAAAAAGGACTTGAAATGTAGTAGATACTTATCTTGACTTGATGTAAAGTTTCTTGAAGAGTGAGCCTTCTTCTTCCTTTTTATTGCTACTTGATTTGTTGAAGGCTTCATGAATAGTTCTTTGTGTAGTTGTTAAGCATTTTCCATCTTTCTTAAGAATTATTTATTCATTATATTTTTATTCTTCTTTCCTTATTTCCCATTAATATTCTAGGAAAATATCAATTGAAACTTCCTTCCTTATTTCTCCAAAAAACCAAATAATAGTAATAATAATTTTTTCTTATTTATTATCTCTTTTGTATGTATATTTTTTAGGAAGAGATCCAAAATAATGTGGATCCCTTTATTTTCTCTTTCATGCCGTCACTTGCTCTTTCAATTTTGAAAGTACCCCTTTTGTTTTAACTTCCCCATAATCTTATTAACTCCCAATAACTTCCCCTTAATCTTATTAACTCCCAATAACTTCCCCTTATTTCTCCTTGTCCTTTAGACTTGTTATTTGTCTTTCTTCGTCGTCTTTTTTTTTTGTTTCTTTTCTTTGCAAAACCCGTTGCCTCTTTCCTTGTTATTTCAGTCACTTGTCACTGTCGGTAAGGGCTCGCCAGACTGGTTTGCCGCCGCCGTTGCCTCCTCCGTGGTAAGCCATGACCTCCATGCTGAATTCTTTCTCCGATTCATGCCTCATTATTCCTAGGATTTTGCTTCACAAGCCTTTGGGTTTTCTTGATAAACATTAAGATTTGGCTTTTCTTTGTGGTAAGTTTTGTGTTTTGGTTTCTCTTTGTCAAAATAATAGTGGGAATCGAGATCAAGAGAGGGTTTTTTGTAAGTGTTTCTTGAATGGACTTTTGATATAGAAATAGGTATTTTGTATCAAGGATTTTCCCACGTTTCAAAGTTTTTGTTTATGTTTCAGAAATGCCGAAACTTATGAAAGTTTTTGGGCTTTTGATTTTGGTAGGCTATTAGTAATTATATCCAACTGTTTTATTGTTGTTGAAAGCTTGATTTGCCTTGTTTGTTTGTTATTCTTGATAAATAACTATAGATTTATGTTGTAGCTTTCATATGGTGGGTTTGAATTTTTTTTCAAGGATGAAGAAAGATTGATGATATTGATGTTTTGGATTCTTTTTTTTTTTGTTTAAACAGGCTTTGGTGATTTCGTCAAGATCTTGGTTTTAACCAAGTGAAACTTTTGTTTCCTTCACAATGAGTAAGTTTCTGTTTTGGTTTGTTTGATATTTGAATCTTGTTTTGGTGTTTTGAGTATTGAATATGTTTCGAGAATATGTTGAAATACTGTGATCTTGATTTTTTATAAAATAAAAAGAGTCAGAGATTTTTAGAATCTTACTTGGTGTTGGAATGAGAGAGTTGCTGTTATGTTGACTCTGGTTGCTTTCCTTTGCTGGCAATGGTAGCATTGTTGATTTGCTGTTTTGTTTCTTTGGTGTAGCTCTTGAGCAGTCAGCAGCTCTGTTTGATAGTTTCACTGAGCTTATCACTCCACTGTTTGTGCTAAATGACAAACTCCTTGTTTTTAAAGAAAGTAGAGCTTCCATAGCGGCTACAGCGAAAGATCAACGCTTCCGGGGTTTGGATCCTTCTCCAGCGGTTGATGCAGCAGAACTCGCTTTGCCACAGGGCTTCAATCGAGCTCGCTATGTCAGTGGCGAACTCTTTCCAGCAGCTCTGCAATTTGAACATCCAGCACTTGCACATAACGCTTGGGCCACATGGACTACAGAAGTGCTTGAAGATGTTGCATTATCGGATTTGTTGAAAATTGCTGGAGTGTTCCCATCCATCATCTTGTCTCGCCATGCTTACTACACCAAGGATAACATGGCCATAGAACATTTGGTCCGCCGATGGCATAAGGACACACATACCTTTATCTTTTCTTTTGGTGAAGTGGGCATTACTTTGTGCTAACGACTTGGATGTAATCCGCATACTTTCTATGGCGGAGAAGAATAAACATGATATTTTGCTCACGATCCGATCTGAACCCGGGGCTCTTAAAAGTCCATCTCTCAAAGAGTGGTGTCAGCACTTTGTGACTAGAAAGGGAGTGAATTCTGCTGTGAGAAGAGAAGCATTTGTACTTGCTTGGCTTACTATCATCTTTGGTGCATTTCAGGAGAAGAGAATTATGATGCAGCTGGCTCCTATTACTGTGAGAATAGCTGTTGGAGGTTCCGTCCCCTTTGCTCCTCTTTATCTTGGTAATTTGTATCATTGTTTGGATCTCTTGGTTGATGACGAGGTTGCTGGTGCTAATACTAGGGTGATTTATTCTTGTTTGGATGTCTATTTTCTTCAAATGTTTTTGCTAGAGCAATACCCAAGGTATGCGGGTAGTAGGGCTTTGAGGGAATCAGTGTTGAAAGAAGATGCATATGGTGATGATTGGAATGCTTTCGCTTGTTTTGCTACGGGTACTTATCCTGCTGTTTGTGGTTGGAAAGGGAAGAGGTATAATGAAACAAAGGTTAGCTTTCTTGAGCTTATGAATGAGGAAAATGAATTCTGTTGAAGGCCTTATATCAAGTCTGACAGCAGAAAACATTGACTTGTGTTTTATATTTGATGCCCAATACCCCTGCTGACAAAACCTTCGAGATGGGTGTAAAAAGAGAAGACACCCTCGTCTTTGGAGTTGTTTATGTTGTTGGTCGTGTCCCTTTTCTTAGCCTCCTCGATCACACTTTTCAAATTACCCCATATCCCATGCATAGAGTAAGAAGACAATTTGGATTGAATCAGGGAGTACCTTCTGCTTTGCCAGGAAGTGACTCATGGGGTGATTGTATAGCAGGCTTTCATCATTCTCGTTCTTTTCTTGTCTTGATGAGTAGAAATACTCCTTATTATATGGTAGGCAGCCAATATCAGCCTATTATGACTTCTGAAATGGTAGCGTACTGGAGTAGGTTCAATCGTTCTCTTGGAAATCATATGAACTCAAGTTGTAATCGTCTAGCTTCAACCGTTGAAGGTAACCCTCGTTGGATGTCATTGCCATGATATATCTCGATTTGGGCCCTTCTTTCAGGTTGATCCCAACAAGACTGTTTCGCAGAAGAGAAAAGCTCCTTCTTCTAGCACCTCTATTGCTACCAAGAGTAAGCATTCTCCATACCTTTGCTTAATTCTTGGTGTTGTTACTTTTGCCTTCATGGTCTCACTTGCTTAAGATATTGCAGAGGCAAAGACTCATGAGGGCGCTCAAAGTGGAGTTGATGTTGATATGAATGTGGCTTATGAAGGTAAGGCTTTCTTGAACTCTTGCTGCAATGTATTAGTCTCTCGCAGCATATATATATAAGCATACATATATATGTATTTACTCTAGCTGAATGAAATACGTAAATGAGAGAATAGGGATAACTTATCTCCATTTCCTTTGTTGAATGATGAAATGCCATTGCAACTCACTTAGAGCTTTGTCTTGCAACAAATGGTTTAGATATTGGTACTCAAGCTGCTGAAATGAATGTGGGTGACACTAGTACTGCTCATCCCATCAATTTGGATGTTGGTGATGTCCTCAAGGACCTTTCTGCTGCGATGCATGCTTCTGCTTCTGTTGAAAAGACCCCTGTCAGCAGTTCAGCTTCAGCTGAGAAAGCCCCTGCTGAGAAGGCTAATGTTGCTGGTGAGTTGATAGTCTCTTTTCACTTTCTTTGCAAGTGCTTTCCTTGATACTTAGTTGATAATCTTCTTTTGGATGCCTAGCTGTAAAAGCTTCTTACAACCAGGATGCTGCTATGGAGCAATTTACATAAGCTTATACCGTTGGTAAGGATCTTTGACCCCTCACTCCTTTGAACGCATCGTTAAGTTCCTTTGGAATTTATGTCTAGGGACAATCCCTATTTCATGTGTTGATGGAGATACAGGGTCTGTTGGTAGCACCTACATGGTGCCACAAAACACACTTGGTAGTCATTGATATGGATGACTTTAATAAATAATCAATGAATAATGGAAATACATAAATACTAATGGATTTAAGGGAAATAGATTAAATAGAGGAATAATTCCTATGGGTGACTCCCATGCATGGTTTGACCATGTGCTGCGGCCCTAGCGGGACCCGATAGTGGGCACGGTACTCCAGTAGAGGCCGATGAACAGTAATCTTCCAGTAGAGGCCGATGAATAGTAATCTTTTAGCAGAGGCCAAAAACATAGACCTGCCTATTAGCGAGCCCCACCATCAACATGTCTTGAAGTTTGCCACGTCAGCTTGTTGTGGGTCCCAATAATGCAAAAATAGTGGACTCGCCATCCCAGCAGAGGTCATGAACAATAATCTCCCAGCAGACCTATGAAATCAGAAAGTTACCGAATGGAGCTCTTGAACATGGCTGGCCGAGCAGATCAATGATGGTAAATAATGTATCATAATAATAAAGACATGGTGAGAACTATAGGTTGTCTCAATCACCGGCGGTATAATGCATTGGTGTGAGCTATAGTGGTTTTCTCAATCACCAATGCCTTGCCACATAGTGGGCTTTGTAAATAAAGACACGGTGAGAACTATAGGTTGTCTCAATCACCAGCGGCATAATGCCTTGCCATGCCTTGATGATGGTGAATAATACATCATACAAGGAAGACTAGTTGTGAGCTATAGTGGGTTTCTCAATCACCAATGCCTTGCCACATAGTGGGCTTTGTAAATAAGGTGAGATACATAATGCTCGATCACCAATGTCTTGCCACATAGTGGGCTTTATGAATAAGGTGAGAGACATATTGCTCAATCACCAACATCTTGCCACATAATGGGCATTATGACCAAGGTGAGAGACATAATGCTCAATCACCAATGTCTTGCCACATAATGGGCCATTTAATTAATTGTAAATAATGGGTTTCAATGGGTAATGGGCTTTTAATGAAGTAATACCCCTTTTAGAAAGAAATGGGTTGTGTAGAAAATAATGGGTATTAATAATGGGGCTCATTAAGATATAATGGTCTTGAATATTTTGTATTTAATTTGGGTTAAGTGTTTGCGATTTTGGGCTAAGTGTTTGTAATTTTGGGCTAAGAGAAGCTGAGGTTTTGTGTAAAAAGAAAAAGAAATATGGGCTTTATAAGACCTTTTGGACCCATCAGAAATTGGCCCTTAACAAATTTCAATTTCACCCCACCCCCCAGCATATATAGGTGTTTTTTATGAACCTGATTATGAGATTTTGATTCATTTTACTTAATTGACCATTAATTATTTGTATTCGTAATATTAAACTATCAATTATCAATTTAACTATATATAGAATTAGTTTATATACTTTTGAGTAATTCAAATTAATCAGTTAGTCTAACTACATATTATTAGGAGTTTAACTAGAAGCATGGAGACACTTGAGTTTCTTCGTAAACTGGTGGTATATGCATGCTCCTCAATGTTTTATGATCTCACGTCTATATGTGGGTTTTGCAACCTAATATTAGATTTACTTTTTACTTTGTTTGTTATCTTAAACTTTTTCCTATAGTAAATTTTAGTTATTAATATATAAAAAATTATAAGAATTTTCTTTTTACACATAAAAGAGGTAGTGAAAGGAAGTTTTTAACTTGAGGTTTTGTTCGAATATATTAATTTTAATTTTTAGTCATCTCAACTAAAATGAAAATTTCATTTATGAAATTTATTGAAAATTTCGATTTTGATATAGAAATGCTTAGATTACATTTGTAGTAGGATATAGAAACCATCAAGTATATATAGTATTATAATTGTTCCATTGTTTAATAAAACCAAAGTTCACTATAATATCTTATAGGACTTTCCCCCCCCCCCCCTCTTTTCAAAAAAAAAGCAAAAGTTCTGGCTCCGTCCCTGGATTTTGGACTATAAATCTAGCTTACTCCTTATCTATTTTGACTGGATTATAATTAATACCTAAAGAAAGAACTAGGATTTGAATTTTGAACTAAAAAAAATTAATTACTATAAAATTTCAATAAAATAGTTGGAATTGGAATACTGAAGCTTATATTTTTTCTGGATTATAATACGTAAAAGAAATTAAACTATACACATGTACATTTACTGCACGTAATTTGACTTATTTGTGACCTTCATCAATTTGAACATGTATTTGTTTCTTGGGTGGTTTTGTAAACTTTGGATAGATTTAGACTTGTATAGGTCCATTCTAGATCAGATCTGAAGGGTTTGGCATCGGACAGAGGCTTCAGTGGGGTGGCTATCCAAAGTCGGGAAGGTCGGATTTTGGGTTATGATTCTGTTTTTCAGGGTTTGAGAGCAATTTGTTTTTCATTATTTTCTCTTTGTTTTTTTTTGGATGAAATATTTATTTTCTCTAAATCTTTTTTATTTCTTTTTCAAATTTAATTAGGTTTTTATTAATTCATTTTATAAATAAAAAATTGTTACTTATATACTTAACGGCGCCATGTTATATCCGTTTATACTTTTTTTTTGAAAGACAAATTCTATAGAATTTTTATTAAAATGAAACTTATCAACTACAAAAGATCAAAACAAATCCATCCCACTAAAAGTTACTTAAACAAAAGAACACAGACATAGACTAGCAACACAACTGCTTGTACAAAATTAAAAAAAAACCACCTCATCTATTAACAATCAACAACTCCACTTCTCTATTAACTCCCCCCTTGGCTAACTGATCTGCTTCATCGTTGCAAGTTTTATTGAAAATACTTAATGGCGCGTTTTTTCACCCACTTAAAAGTTTTATCCTTAATTGACAGCTTGCCTCTATTTGACGCGGTTTTGAAACGTTTGGCTCCAAATTGTCCGAATTAAAAAATTTTGCCTCAAATTAGGCCGAAACGTAAACATTTTGCCCTTAATTGAGCGATTAGCAAAAAAAAAAAAAAAGATTAAACCCATATTCTAGAGACCCGTGAACATCTAAATCAAAACCCAGAAACTATCACTAAAGCCACTGCCGGAAAACCTATTTTTACCCGATCTTACTAGAAATCAATTTTTGTGATGATCTTTCCTAAAAAAAAAAAAAAAATTGTAATGATCTTCCCATTAGCATATGAACAGTAAGATTCTACAAGAATACAGTAAAAAAACTCAAGAAAAGACAAGTGAGCTGCTTAAAGGGATCTCGGAAAGCCTAGGGTTGGATGAAAACTATATAAATGAGAAAATGGGAGTAGAATCCGAGAAGTGGAATCAGGTGTGGGTTGCAAATGTTTACCCGCCATGTCCACAGTCAGAGCTTTCGATGGGCCTGCTGCCACATTCCGATCATGGACTCCTCACAATTCTCATGCAAAATGACCCTTCCATTCTTGGCCTTCAACTTTTGCACAATGCCAAGGGGTTCCTATCCATACCCTTCCCAACTGTTTTTTTGTCAACACCGGAGATCATTTGGAGGTACATATACGCTTTCCTAATTAATTGATGCTAATTAAAGGTTAACCGACACTATTAAATCCAAATTGGTTAAAGAGGTTATAAGAAACTTCTATATATCCCTGTTAGTGTGAAAATACAAGTTTGATTCCTCAAAAGCATATTTGTTAGGAATAGACCTGTTCAAGGGCCGGGCTACCCGTCCAAGCCCGTAAGCCCGCTCGATATTTGGGAGGGCTTGGACAAAAATTTGAAATTCGTTGGATGGGCTTGGACAAAATTTTAAGGCCCGCTTACAAAATGGGTCGGGCTTGGTCTTAACTATAAAAGCCCGGCTCGAGCCCGTATACTTAAATAATTAGAATATTTTATTTGTTTTTAATTAGATTGACTAGTTAAAATATTCATTAGATGTGTAAATTAATTATTTTGATAAAAATATATATGTTAATTAAGCTTTACTATCTTAGATATAATATATATTATTAAATAAATAATAAATATATTTTAAATAATAAATAATGAGTTCAAAATAAATAAATCATATATATTTAATTACTATACGGGTGGGTTTGGACGGGTCTTGGACAAAGTTTTTTTTAATTGGACGGACTTGGGTATAAGTTTAGACCCGTTTAATCGGGTCGGGCCGGGCTTGGACAAGCCATATAGGTATAAATCAAAGCTTGGGCCCGGCTCGAACCCAGCCCGGCCCGGCCCATGAACACCTCTAGTTAGGAAGATTTTCATTTGGTTTCCGACATAAAAGGTTGAAATAACCCTTACCAGAGTTAAAGCAAATTAAAAGGATAAATTAAAGTCGGTTGAATTCAAAATTTCTTGTAAGGAAAGAAAAAAGAAAGACAAAAAGTTGATCTCTCTCAGCCTCCTCCCTTCAAAATTTTGTTTACTCATCCTCCTCCTGACTCTTTTGTCAAGGGGGAGGAGGAGCCTGATCTTTTTTACTTTTATTTTAGAATAAAGTCCCCAGATCTATTGATCTGTTGAGTTTAGTCAGTTTCTTGAGTCAGTTCAGTTTTTTTGAGTCAGTTAGTTTGAGTATGAGCCTAGATTTTGTCCAGTTTTTAGTTTGCAATAGATTGAAAACAGTTTGCCTTGTCGGAATGGTTTTTCTTTCTGATCAAAGGGTGGGTGCTGATGATCCTCGAATCAACCACTTTTTTTATCGTTGTGGAAAGCTTTTTCTTGGATTCACCGAGAAGCAAAAGCGATGGAGTGGTGGACATACGAAAAATCTATGAAGAAGGTTCGAGACTCCATATAATCATCAAGACGACTCATCTGATCATGGAACAAGACCTAGATCTAGATTTAAGTGTAAACACAAATTTTCGTGTCTGAAAAGAAAGACAGAAAAATAAATGAAACAAATATTGATTTTATTGATTTTAAGAAATATAAATGGGTACAATTCTCTGTGAAAGAAATCCTCTGATTCAATCTCTTTGGGAAGTTTTCGAGGGCTTGATAGCTTGATCTCGATGAAATGGATATGAGAGGAATGGCCAAAGGCTTATTATTTCTCGTTGTGGATTTGAGAGAAATGGCTGAAGGCTTGTTATTCCTCGTTGTCGGATTTGCTAGATTTGAGATTGATTTGACAGATCTTCAAAGGAGTGGTTGATTCTTTGTAGATCTGATTGATTTGGGCAGATCTTTAGAGAAAGAGGCAAAGACTTGTTGTTTTCTGTAGATCGGCTGGGATTTGATGGAGAAACTTTCGTATGCTTTGTTGTTGCTTTGTTGATGGAGAACAACTTTGCTTTGTTGTTGCTTTGTTGATGGAGAAGAAATGGAGAAGAACTTTGCTTTGTTGATGGAGAAAACTTAGCTTCAGATTTGCTCTTGAATTTGGAGAGATTGCTGGTGGCTTGGAATCTCTGAGGAGGCTAGGTTTCTTTTGAAGAGACTAGGGTTTTCTCCCTTTTTTCAGTTCTTTTTTTTTTTTCAAAATGAGAGGTGAATACCTCTTTATATAGAAGAAGTCAGGGTCAATATGGTAACCCTAACAAAGTAGTATTGGGCTAATTTTAGTGGGCCAGGTCAACTACTTTTTTTAATTGGCCTCGAATTAGGATTTAATCCAAATGATATTTTCTTATGGACTAAACCCAAATATTTATTTAACTAATTTAACCAATGGTTAATCGGTCCAATTTTTCTATCTCTACAAATGCCCCCACTTCAAGACTTGGATAAGTGGATGCTTGTCATGCATTGAGACGAGTCTTGAAATCCATCAATTTTTGCTGACTTTATTCCAATTGATAGCACTGAGTTGGTGCTAAATTTGACATCCAATTTGTTTGGACTTGGATTGCAAACTTCAAAATTTCGTAGCCTTACAATTTAATTAGGCTAGGCAAATTCTCAACTTTAGACTTTGGGCTTGGATTGCTTGGCAGCTTAGGAAATTAATTTTAATTTCCATATTGAACTTTAATTTGGCATATGGAAAATTAATCTTAATTCCCCATGTTGGTTCCACATGCTTCAAAAATTGTTCACGTGAAATACCATGAGTTTTATCCCGTCACAAACTCGACCTTAATTATGTTGAATTTCAATTTTGAAGAGGTAAAGAGACCATAGGCTTGCAAACTTCTTTAGGCTAGCATGTATCCTGGACTTTGAATTGGATTTATGCCGAATAAAATTTGTTTTATCCTGCACATTATCCACTCATGAAATTGGTGCAAGTGATCAACACGTAGTAGAGGAATTTATTCGATAAAAATTATATTTAGTTGATAGCTTTAGTACACTCATATATACATCATGAAAGTCCAAAGGCCTTTAAGACTCCCAAATCTCATAAACCTGACACACCGTCCATATGAATAGAATCATTAAGTCCCAACTACCAGTTATTTCAGATCCAGAAATATTAAAGTCAGAAACCGATATACACTTCACTCCAAATTCAGATATGAGTTTAAAAAAAAAACTCTTCATATAGAGACCAATTGTAGTCAAAAGGAGAAAAGCGCTCCACAATTCCATGAACACCTGCCAACTTGAGCACTTTTAGTGATACGGTTAAGGCCTTGATTTTTCTAATAGGCACCATCTTATCTTTTGACGATTTCAGTATCGTGGATCTTAATTTCTCTCGAGCATCTATGCCCAAAATGCGATGGTTACCAGCAAGGGATCGCCATTTACTACTAAAGAGGCCGCTTCTGAATATGCGGATCAACGAAACGTTTCGAAGAGGAGAGTTTCGTGTTTTCCTTGATTCGCGATCGAAGCTCGCTTCTGTGTTCATTGAGTAGCAGAAGCCTCCTCTGCCTCCAACTACGGGAAATTATGCATTATCATTTTCAGTTCATGGGTTGGCCTTGTGCCGTTGCTGGTCTTGCATCTTACGGTGTCATGATGAGCATTGTTTCGACAGCATCAGATCTCATGCAAGATTCCAAGACAGGATACCTCACCCTTTCATCTCCTCGATAATGTTCTTCAGCCAAGTTGCTGGAATAGCAATGGGATGTTTCTTGACACCGTTAGTCTTTTGGTTTTTGTAGAAGGCTTATCCAATTGGTGACCCTGAAGGCACATATCCAGCGCTAAACGGTTGGCTCGCAATTCATTTTGCCATTGCCGCTTAATGCGTCTCGATTGAAAACAAGAAGCTGCAACGCTGCCAAAAGAGGATTTTTTGCAATTCTTTGATCCACTCCTCTTCATTAACCGAATCTGATCTGATTTCATGCTTAAAGTTTGCCTCGTACATCTTCGTGAAGCAGAAGAGTCAGAAGTCAATTCGCCCTGCCACCATATTCTTGCAACGACAAAAATTGGCAATTATTTCCCCCTACAATCTTGATTGGATTGGAATGGAAGCAATCCTAGAGCTATGAATTCATTTACTTGCAAAGCTTTAGCAAATAAATTTCTTTTTGTTAAGTTCATAATCATTGCAGATTAATCAAATATTAATCACAACTTATGGCTTTTTTTTTAGGACCGATTCTTAGCATTGAGGAAAGAATTCCAAGTGGTGGGTGATCTAAGCATGGGCAAAGAATAAGCAACTTTGCAAAAATCTCCTTGAAGTCATTTGGATTTTTCTTTTTCAGGCTTTCATTCGTCTTTCTCCGTCCGTTCCATGAAGAAAATAGGAAGCCAATGCGCCATTGCTCTCAGAAGCATATGGAAGTTTCAACACTTAAGGATTACTGCAATGTGCAACTTGTTCATTATTTGCCTCCTTTCAACATTGGCGGGGTTGATTATTTATTACCCTCTACCTCTGCATCGACCTTGGCGGGGTTGATTATTTATCGCCCTCTACCTCTGCATCGGCTTCTTGGCGGGGTTGATTTTTTTATCGCCCTCTACCTTTTGCTTCAAGCTTTGTGGAATGGCGTGGAATGGCAGGCTGTATCATTTGTGATCACCCTCTACCTTTCCTTCCTCAAATTCCTTTTCGTATAACTCGTCAGGCATACAAATCACATCAGGAAGAAAATGCTGTTTTTTTTTTCTTTTTATTTTGCCTTCCACAGTTTATGCTCTTGCGGGCCAGGAGCTTGATTTGATTTTTTTTTTTGCGTGACTGAACTTAGGTAAAGATTTGTCCTAAGCTGCCTACATACCTTCTTGGGAGAAGGATCAAGTCATCACGTAGTTCGCTTTATTATTTTTTTTTTTTTGACATTTTGGATTTTTTTTGTGCAGTTTAGGCTCTTGCTTAGGAGCGTGGAAACATTCATTTCATGAGCTCAATGTGAGCATTGTTTTCAAGAAGCAAGTTGTGATGAAATTTGACAACGGATGCTTGCCCCCTGTCTTCAGAAGCAGTCAAATCTTTTTCAGCTTCAACTTGGGATGGTTCAGCTTGAGAAACATGTTCAGACAACTTTTCACTTAATTTTCCTTGGACAGATGAAGTTGTGCACACAACAATGCGACGTTTCACTTTCAAGGGTCCATTTGTGTCAATTTCAAGCAACAAATGTCGTTTCATCCGGGATGGGATACTACTACAAGTCTCTTTATCGTCTCTCCATTCATTCTCAAGCAATGCTTTGGCAATTGAAACGTTTGAAGATGCCAACCTGTCAAATACTGATCCACCAGCCTGGATAGCTCCTTTTTGCCTTGAAGATTGAACACTCAACCTGTCGAACACAGATTTACAAGTTTGAGGCCTTCCAAGACGATCGAAGACGGACAGACGAGGCTTTTCATCTTCTGACAGTTCTTCAAAAGACACCATGTGAACACCTGCCGTGACTTGAGCTTCATCGAAGAACTCTTGCGGAAAGAAATCTTCCAACAATATTGGCCTACGGAAGCTCCGATCTGCATTTTCGTTGTTGGAGACCTCCAAAGAATTTTCTTCATATTCTTTCTTGGTTGGTGAAAGAAGAGCTTTGTCTTGATATCTTCCTTCCTTGGTGCTTATCTTCGGTTGATGACGACGCCTTTGTGAATTTTTTTGTTTCACAAATGTCCACGCCTCATTGCTAGTGTCAGAATCACCTTTTGTGACAAAACCGCCAACTGAGTTTTCCTCTGAGAATTGGACAAGTACAAGTTCCATTGAGCCAAACTGAATGAGTTGACACTTTGCCCCCAGTTCAAGGTCATTGCATGTAGATTTCATCGGAGATGCCAAATTAAGTGATGAAGTAAAAGTCGTATAGTCTGCGTTTACCACATCATTGGCATCAAATTCAATCTTCTTTTCTTCTGCAAGCTTCATTATCAATTCTTGGAGATTAATGCACTTTTCAGTTGGGTGACTAACAATGCGATGGAATTTGCAGTATTTGGGGTCATGGATTTTGTTCTTTTCCTCTGGTCGTTTTGACTCTGGCAATTCAACGAGTTTATTTTTCAGAAGTTGTTCCAACATTTCAGGCACGTCGGAATCTGGGAATGGATATTTCTTCGCTTCTTTTTCACGAAGAGAAACACGTTGGCCATCTTCTTTTCGAGAGTCTTCTTTCTTTCTCCCTATGTTCTTTGCGGAGATGAACATGGACTCTTCAGTGGAACTTTTTGAAGTCTGCGCATCATTGACATCCTTCTTTCCACGCCTGAGATCTGAAACAGAAGGATATTTGTTACCAGAATTAGCAATGCTCAACTCCATGTCGTGTGCGCGAGTGGCAAGCTCTTCAAAAGTTTGGGGCTTTATTCCTTGTAGGATGTAGAGCAATCCAAAATGCATGCCATTAATGCACATCTCGACAGTAGAGGTTTCTGACAACTTATCCTTGCAATCAAGACTTAGAGCTCTCCACTTGTTAATGTAGTCAATAACGGCTTCGTCTTTTCTCTGCCTTGTATTCGTCAATTCTGTCATGCTCACTGTACGATGAGTGCTGAAGAAGCGATTGAGAAACTCTCTTTCAAGTTGCTCCCAACTGTCAATGGATTCAGAGTCCAAGTCTGTATACCAATCGAAGGCATTTCCTTTGAGTGATCGCACAAACTGCTTGACGAGGAGATCATCATATGTTCCTGCATTGTTGCAGGTTTCGATGAAATTAGCAACATTTTGACGAGGATTCCCCTTCCCATCAAATTGTTGAAATTTAGGCGGCTGATAATTTTCTGGCATTTTCAACTCATCAATCCTTCGTGTGTATGGTTTGACGTAAACATGGTATGTTTTGGAAGATGTTCCATATTGCGCCTTGATTGTGTTCGTGATCATTTTTTGGAGCTGTTGGACTGAAAGCGCGCCAACGGATGTAGAAGACGAAGCAATCACGATTGGATCTTTGACCTTCTGAATGCTATTCTTTTCTACAACAATTACGTCATCTGATTCATTTTCTGGGGGGTGAATTTGATCATCTTTTGACCTGTCGTTTGGTTGCTGTCTTTCGATTTGACTTTTAAGTCTTGCAATTTCTGCATCTTTTTCCTCCACTGCCTTGACGAGGTCAGCCATATCCTTTTCCATTGCAGCGAACGTTTCCTCCAACGTAGCTGTGCTGGTTGCCATAACCGATACAATTTCTGAAGGAAGTGGAGTCCACCCTTGGTAAGTGGATCTAGGACAGAACAACATAACAGAACGGCCATTGGAGTGAGAATTTAACACCTTGCCCCCAACCATGGAGCATTTTGGCAAAGCAACAATTTTTGGTGAAGTTGATGCACTCTCCTTTCCTGCCAAGAAATCTAAGGATATTACCGGCTGATGCGGAGTGTTTTCCTCAGATCTAGCGAGAACTTTTTCCATTTGAGAATGTGATGATGGACTGTTGTAGCCATGTTGAACGATTGCAGCAGGGTTCAATTTCTGATTTGGTTGAACAGACAGATCTGTCTTTGGTGCCATAGATCTGGATCGATAAATTGACTTGTGCTTTGAGGAGAAAGAGATGAGAGGCAGAGAGGTCCCACTGGGTGTGTCAGAAATTTGTAAACACAAATTTTCGTGTCTGAAAAGAAAGACAGAAAAATAAATGAAACAAATATTGATTTTAATGATTTTAAGAAATATAAATGGGTACAATTCTCTGTGAAAGAAATCCTCTGATTCGATCTCTTTGGGAAGTTTTCGAGGGCTTGATAGCTTGATCTCGATGAAATGGATATGAGAGGAATGGCCAAAGGCTTGTTATTTCTCGTTGTGGATTTGAGAGAAATGGCTGAAGGCTTGTTATTCCTCGTTGTCGGATTTGCTAGATTTGAGATTGATTTGACAGATCTTCAAAGGAGTGGTTGATTCTTTGTAGATCTGATTGTTTTGGGCAGATCTTTAGAGAAAAAGGCAAAGACTTGTTGTTTTCTGTAGATCGGCTGGGATTTGATAGAGAAACTTTCGTAGGCTTTGTTGTTGCTTTGTTGATGGAGAACAACTTTGCTTTGTTGTTGCTTTGTTGATGGATAAGAAATGGAGAAGAACTTTGCTTTGTTGTTGTTTTGTTGATGGAGAAAACTTAGCTTCAGATTTGCTCTTGAATTTGGAGAGATTGCTGGTGGCTTGGAATCTCTGAGGAGGCTAGGTTTCTTTTGAAGAGACTAGGGTTTTTTCCCTTTTTTCAGTTCTTTTTTTTTTTTCAAAATGAGAGGTGAAGACCTCTTTATATAGAGGAAGTCAGGGTCAATATGGTAACGCTAACAAAGTAGTATTGGGCCAATTTTAGTGGGCCAGCTCCACTATTTTTTTTAATTGGCCTCGAATTAGGATTTAATCCAAATGATATTTTCTTATGGACTAAACCCAAATATTTATTTAACTAATTTAACCAATGGTTAATCGGTCCAATTTTTCTATCTCTACATTAAGACAAGAGCATTCTTCTCAATTTATTGTAATTATGAGTATTATCTTTGTAATTTCATTTTCGTAAATGAAAATTACAATCTTTTCTTAAAAAAGGAAAAGGATAAATTAAAGTCAATTGATTTTGGATAAAGTAAGTTTCTTTTTTTTTTTTTGAATGAAAGTAAGTGAATTGCTATATGCATGCTTTTAGAAGTAGTTATTTGTGATGTTGAATATAATTAAGAGATAGTTCATTACACCCAATTGTCCTCGCCTGCATATCGTGGAAATCAAATATAGGGACTTCATGGAGCTTTAGCAAAGCAATTCTCTCAATGGAAAATCCTGCTTGGACCGCCTTCGTCTTTGAACCGATTTATATATATATATATAACCAGCTTAATTATTGTAGCTGAAGAAATATATCATGGTAATTGTCCCCCCAATAAGCTAATCAAAGCATTGAAAAATGATTTGAGTGTCTAAACAATGATCACTCTGAGTTTTATTGTGTGCCTATATATTCAGAATTATATTAAAATATGATAGAAGAAACTAATTATTAAATTGAAGTGAAATTTCTGACTTTGGATGATCAGTTCGGACCACTTTGGAGATATAGGAATGGTCTTCTTTTTTGTTCTCTCACCATTGGAAAGAATCTATCATTTTCTCCAACAAGATGTTGGCACTAAAAAATTGTGAACAATTAGTATTTTCTTTTTTAATTTCGATGAATTTTCTTCGCAATTACAGCATGATTTCGCATACCTTAGCCCTAATATATATCTACATTATATTATACTAGATTGTTCCCGCGTCAAATGGCGCGGTATGCTCAGGAGGAGAGGGGAAAAAGCAAATTATAGGGAAAATGTGAGGGAAATAATGAGAGAGACAAAATAAGGTAGAAGGGCTGGGTTAAAAAAATTTAGTCCATTCTAAAACCGGCCCAAGTCCAATCGTTAAAAAAATGAAAAAAAAAAAAAAAAGCTAATGTGTCAGTCATAAAATGAAAACTAGGTGTCAAAAGGGAATGGGACCACGTGTCATGGAGAAGGCCTTAGGGAACTCCTTTAAAGGGGAAAAGTTTTGATTTTTAATAAATGATCTTATCGATATTTTACTCAAAAAATAGAACTTTTCTTTCTTTATTATCACAAGTGTTGAATTATTGAACATTTGTTTATCAACGTCAATTCCATTATTCATGTATACACGGTTTTACCGTTCCATCGCCTGACTTTCCTTTTTGGCTAATTATTTCTCATTATTCCAAATTGCAATAGCTAAAGGCTAAAGCGGTTGTAGAAGGGTTGACAAAATCAAAATTTTTAAAGTCTTTTCTTAATCGTATTGTTCTTTGCGTGTCCATTGCATGTATTTAACGTCTAGTTTATGAATTAACTGTTAATTCCTCTTCTCTTGTCTTCTTCCACTCTAAAATTTCAGTGCCAATTTCATCCATTTTTCATTACTATTATATCTCTTTCTCATTTTAATGGGCTATCGCAAAAGAATTGTGTTGGGATTTCTGAAAGACAAAGGGTCATTGATCAAAACAAGCTTATCAACAAAACGCCACAAATCCGCCGTTCGTCGCGTGATTCTACGCGCCACCACTCATAAATCCTCAGCACCACCTTCAGATCATCGTCTCGCCACCGTCATTGCCCTTGGGGAAGGCTCAACCTACGCCGCAAGCGCCGGTGTCCAGGCTCTCATGGACCGACTGAATGGCACGAGTGATGCGTGGGTTGCACTGAAATGTCTCTTCCTAATCCATAACATTTTAGTCAAAGGCTCTGTTCTGTTAAAAGACCAGCTCTCTGTTTATCCCTGTTTCGGTGGTCGAAATTTTCTTAACCTATCGATGTTCCGAGACGATTCTGATTCAGAAACACTTGAATTATCAACGTGGGTTCGATGGTACGCAGGAATCTTGGAACAGAATTTGATCGTTTCAAGAGTCCTAGGTTATCACCTTAATTCTTCACGTGCTGCTAATAAGAACAAGATTTGGTCATTGTCGAACTCGGATTTACTAACCCAGATAGATTCTCTTGTCGATTTCGCCGAACAGGTTGGAAACCCACCGGAATCACTGTATCTGCAACGGAAGAATTTGGTGTACGAGATTGTAAGATCAGTTAGTGAAAACTACAGATTAGTCCAACGTGAAATCTCTGTTCGAGTCACTGAACTCCGGGGAAGAATGATGAGTATGAGTTTCAGTGAAAGCACTGCGTTTCTAAATTCCTTAAAGAGATTCGAGGATTGCAAGGAGAGAATATCTCTGTTATTGGTGAACAGGAACAGAAACGATGATTTGAGGGATTTGATGAAGGAAACGAAGGCGAATCTTGTGGTAATGATGAAGGACAAGAACATGTTGTTGATTACAATGGGAGACGAAGACGACGAGTCGAGCAAGTTGTTCCGGTTGGCATCTGGGCGGAAGTGGGTAGTGGGGTTTTGATGACCACTTAGTCACTCGCATCGCTCTGTTTTTTTTTCTTTGTTCTTCAGTTAATTTGTTTCCTTCCGAAAATGTTCTTCCTTTTTTTAACCCTGAAACTGAAGCATATCTGCTTTTGTAAATGGTGTAAATAGTGAATCAATTTGTGCTGTATAAGATTTCATTCGATTAATCATCATTGTGATACATTACACTTAAACGTGAAACCGAAACTTTTTTATTTTTATTCCCCCAAAATGATACTTTTTCAATTTTGAGTGGGAAAGATATATCATTTCGGAAGCTTTTTTGTGGCTGAAGTATTATGCTGCGTCTCATTCCATTTTGCTAGTGATGTTCTCCTTTGGGTGCCTGACAGTTAGTATTCCATTAATGGCTTTTTCATTTTGGTGTGATTGAATGATTTGATAGCCCACAATAGATTTAATAACCAAAATTGAATTAATCAAAATCTAAACACAATGAGAGATGTTTATTTTCCATGATTATGGCAGCATTCTATGGAGTAATTGACAACTTGATAATATAATATACTACAAGGCAGTTAGCCCGCACTTACACTACGGACATTGTTAAATGTGGGTTGTCTTCCTTCTTGTTGCTGCAATCATGAAAACCAATGTTTCATTGAAAAAATGCTTGTGCAGGTCTAAAACATATGAATCAAAAGCAGCTTATAAAAAATAAATTGTCAATTATATCTTATTTGGAAGTAATAGTTATTGGTTCAACTCTATGGGTTAAAGAAACTATTTTGTCCAAATTGAATTTAGCTCTTTTTTGTTTTAAACGGGCTACTTATGCATTCATTAAGGAGTTGGATTACAAATATAGGATGGTAAATAACCCTCTCACACCCTAGAATTACTCAACTGATATTCAAACTTAGCAATATTATGGACTAGGACATTTACCCCCGTTTAACAAAATTAAAAAAGATGAAATCAATTGTGAGGATAAAGCTAAGATATCTTTAAAAGTGATTTCTTCGAGTAATCACACAATGCAAAGTCAACATGTATATATCAAGAATTGCTATCATTAACTACACGCAAGACCAATTCCAGCAGGCATTCATTATCTTTATCTTTATATATATATATATGGTAATTATTTGATACATCGACGGTGTAAATTTTGGACTCCACAAGCGGGTTGTAGAGTTGACACATGTTCATTTTCTGAATTAATTAAGTTTTAAATGTTTCAATCTAGTCCCTAAGGGACACATGTCACCCTTTAAGACCCGCTTGTGCAGTCTACTAAACTCCACCGCCGGTGTATCATATATAAATCCATATATAATATATATATATATATATATATATTACTCCCTCCGTCCCCAATTAGATGTCCACTCTTGGTCAACAAATACTAAACTTTGACCATTGTTTATAAAAAATATATTAAGCAAAATAATTTTAAAATATAACACTTGTAAATTTTGAATTACAAACTTTTCAACACATATTTTTTAAAATTAAATTTTACATTTTTTTTATAAATAATGGTCAAAGTTTAGTATTTGTTGACCAAGAGTGGACATCTAATTAGGGACTGAGGGAGTATATTACTAGTTTTCGGTTTCACGTGTGTTGCACGTGGCCCAACATGTTTCGCATGAATATTTTTATGAAATTTTGGTAACTATATATCCTATTAACTTTTGATAACCACCATATAAAATTTTGATAATTACCTATAAAATTGTGATAAACTCCATAAGAGACTTTGATAACCTAACTATGAAATTTTAATAAACTTTCCTATGAATTTTGTAATCTTCCATGATTTTTGATAATCTCTCTGTGTTAATCTCCCTGTAATTTTTTGATACTATAGTATGAAATTTTGACAATCTCTCTATAAAATTATATATCATTATCAGGTTGAGCTCCTCCATTTTGTACTATATAAATCATTCATATTAAGTTCTTTCATTCGCAGATCGAGCTCGTCCGTTCAGTCATATATAATTCATATTGAACTCCTTCCTTTGATAGCGTCTATATATATATATATATATATATATATATATTCGAATTGAGCTCCTCCACTCGGTAGTATATAGAGCAAGTTATCACACTGAGTTCCTCCTTTCAACATTCCTCCACATAGCATATTATCAATTTGAGCTCCATTCATTCAACTTCAAATGGTACATCATCAGTTTGAGTGCTCTCGTGTTCACCAACCTTCTATGGTGCTTATTGTTTATTTGAGCTCTTTCGTTCGGTATTCCTCCACGGAGTACGTTATCAGCTCGAGTTCTCCTATCCACCATCATTCCTAGAGCGCACTCTCCTACTCAATCCTCAAAAATTTAGCACTCCCCTTTTCGGCATTCATGGCATATTTCTCATTCATCTCACAGAGCATCATACAGTTCGACAGAGGGACTCATTACCAAATCGAGCATTCTACGACTCAACACTCTCCACATGGAGTATACATCCAGATCGAATACCGTTACGTTCGACACAATCTAGTTATGCGACGTAAGCCTGTTTAGCTTAGATCGTCCCAACTTGCCC
Source organism: Corchorus olitorius (assembly GCA_001974825.2). Lineage (NCBI taxonomy): Eukaryota > Viridiplantae > Streptophyta > Magnoliopsida > Malvales > Malvaceae > Corchorus > Corchorus olitorius. Next base: position 1,559 of record AWUE01014790.1, on the reverse strand, counting down.
ACCTGACGCTCAATTTCATAGCCATTTGTGCAATCATTTTAGAACCTCCCTCATACCTAGAGGGCAATGTTGAGCCCATATAGTTGGCCCAAAGCCACACTGTATATATATAGAGAACTACTCCACACATAAGGTAAAAGTTCATTATTTCCACTCTTTAAATATTAAGCTCTCTAAACACCTTAAGACCCCACTAACTTCAGTATTTCCAAACACCTTAATATCCTACCAACTCCAATATAAAAAAGGATCCCCTCTAGAAAAAAAATCTCGGGGCCCTTATTTCATCGTCCACTCTATTATAGATCACACGAACTTCTCTATTTGATTGATGAGGCTGTCTCCCTAAGAAGTTTCAACAGTTCACGTTTAACCCTTATCCTTAGTGCATTTAACCTCCAATCCCATTGTAATATAATCATCTCTTCTATTTGTGGGAAAAAATTATGAAATTCACAATCTTGCAACAGTATAAATTATCGAATCACACAATATAATTAAATTATTTTATGTTTCCAATCGAACAATGTTGAAAAAAGTGTTACGTAACTCAAATATCAAAGGAAACACTAAATTTAAAGGATTACGCAAGAATGCAGCATGATAATCCAGACACCTCATCCAAGACCTAAATTTCTTTCCCAATTTCAAACTGAGAATTTTTTTAATAAGAACTAAAGCAAACAATCATCAAAATTAGTACATACGTTTAAAAATTATAACTCTTTTGAAAAATCATTTTAAGAAATCATCAAACATAGTATTAAAACAATGAAGAAAATAAGTTACTCTTTTTTTGGCTTTTTTTTTTTTGCAATCTAATCCGGTTTAGTTCTTACACTATGATTATACGTTTAAAATTCAACTCCTTTTGAAAAATCGTTTTAACCAATCATCAAACATAGTACTGAAAATAATGAAGAAAATAAGTTAAAAACGGTGATAAAGGAAAATGAAATTCCCAAAGCATGACAAGAAGTTATCAATATCATACCTAGATGGTAGTTTTTTTCATAACTGCAAAAGTAACAAAAATTTTAAAATGAAAAAAGAAAAATTCAAACTCTTTTCATGACCATTGTACCTTATGAACAAACGTTTAAGAAAAATGATACCAAAATTACAAATGCAACAATCATATATTTATCATCATCGTTTTTTTTTGCTACATATTTATTATAGTTAATAATTTGGATAAGTAGTTAGAAATATATATAAAATATTTTGAGCAAGATTTAGATTTAAAATTAAATTATAAATAAATAATAATATATATAGTAGAAATTGGGTTGGCCAATAATAACATAATATAATAATATATATAAAACATAAATTCAGACCCAAGTCAGGTGTCAAGGAAATTTGCAATATTGAACTCACATTCCTTTTTGTCTACGAAAATAGAAATTGCATATTACAAGTTAGAGAGGGTGACCTTGAACGATCTACGAACCGCTAACCTGAGACCACCACAGTAAGAAAAGAGAGATCAACTTTAGGTTCTATTTCTGCTCAAAAAGGAAAGCAATTGAAGTTCCCGATGCTTTCTTGTCTGTCAG
>AWUE01014789.1:0-14028 GCA_001974825.2 Corchorus olitorius | reverse complement strand
AGGAAATTGTGAGAAACTAACTGAGGGCCTTTTTAGTAATTAACCAAATGAGAAAAGACATAAAAGGACAAAAAATGTTCAAACCGAGTTTCCTCATCGATTCTCAAAAGGAGCTTTTAGTAAAAGGATTTCGTTTTAACAATTTGAAATTTTATTAGTATTTTGTGTATTTGTGAAGTAGTTTGCCATTTAAATGGATCTCAATTTTATATATATATAACTTATTAATAATGGTGGTTGAGTTTTATAGCAGTAAAATTCATTTTTTGTTGATAAAATCGTAGCTTGTAATCCATTTCTTATTTTCGGACATTAACCTTTGCTACTTAAAATATTTTTTTTCTTATAAATCTAATTAAATTCTTTCTATCACTATAGTTCGAGAAAGATGAGAGACGTTTTTATTTTTTAAAAGAAAATCATTAAATTAAAACAAAACCAATTAGGCTGAAGACTTTAATGGGTTTTGCACATAAAATTACAGAAATGACGAAATTAGGAAGAACAAAAGGAGGACACAAAGTGGGCAAATGAGTCTTCAAAGTGGCAAAAGACCCAAATGAATTGTGAAAAACTAATTGAGGGTAAATAAATAATACATGATTTGATGGTCAATAAATGCTTTCACATTCAATTGGTTAAAAACTCTTGCAATTACAAAAAAGGGCTTGAGGAAAAGGAAATTGTGAGAAACTAATTGAGGGCCTTTTTAGTAATTAACCAAATGAGAAAAGACATAAAAGGACAAAAAATGTTCAAACCGAGTTTCCTCATTGATTCTCAAAATGAGTTTTTAGTATTATCCCTGGATGTTTCAAATAATATTTATATATATATATATATATATATATATTGTAGATTATTAGTGTTAAGTTCACGTTATTTGCGTGATTTGTTTGTGGTTTCAATTCTCATTTATAACTTTAATTGTTTACAATTTTTATTTAATGTAAGATGTTAACATAAATGGATTATATAAACCTTTGTTTCTTGATAGCACTATAATTAACATAAAGAGATTACAAACCTTTATTTCTTGATAGCACTATGACTCTTTTTTTTATAATTTTTATTACCTTTTTATGTAATCTTAGATAAAAAAATTGGTAATCAATATTACTAAAAATATAAGTTTATTGAATTAGTGATAATAATATATCTTTTAGATAACCATTGCAACTCTTTTAGTAAGGTTAGATAAAAGAGTTGCTAGGTGTGTAATTGTTGAATTTGTTGATAGCATCATACTCTCTTGAAAACCTTTATAGTTATTTTAGGACCATAGCTTTATTTTAGGACCATAGTTATTTTATAGTTATATATATATATATATATAATTAAATTTCAGCAGCATTTTTACTAATTTTAGATATGAAAATTGATTAATTCTCATTTTTTATGAAACGCTACTTAAAATAATAAGAATTTTATGAAAGTTATTATAACTTCTTATAATAACCTAAAGTATATATTGGATAAGAAAATTGGCCCCTGTCATTATTGACGAAAGACTACTAAAATAACTTAAAATTTTCAAAGCATAATTTTTTAAAATTTTAATTGTATATAAATTTTTCATAAATAATGGTAAAAATGACTTTGTTTTTTTTTACCTAAAAAGTCAAACGTGGCCATTTAATTCGGAATGGAGGGAGTATTAAATTTGTGGATAACATCGTAATTTTTTTATTAATCTCTATTGTAATATCGTAATTTTATTAGAAATTAGAGATAATATTATCAAGAATTAAATTTGGAATTTATTGAGTTAATGCTTAATTAGAGTAAGGAATTGTGATTGAGGGCTAAATTGAGAAAATGAATATTTAGAAAAACTTAATTAATTGGGTGAATAACTTAGGGGGGCAAAATTGTCCTTTTTACCATGAAATTATTTCATGCAAAGCAACCATCACCAAATGACCATGAAATTAGCATGCAAAGCAACCATTTGAATCATCTCACTTCCCTTTCATACCAAGATTTTAAGATATTGAATTAGAAAAGTGACTTTTGCTAGCTTGAAAAAGAGGGCTACGGGTTGGAAGATTATTCAAGTTGGTGGTGAGGATTTGATATTTAGTTTTGGTTAATAAGTTGTTGTTAATGGTATTTGAGTTGTTGTTGATATTATTTCTTTGATATTTATTGAAGATTTGCATTGTGGAAGATAGGAGGGGTAAGAGCTTCATTTTGGGTAAGTGATTTGAGTGTTTTGATTTGGATTTTAATGGATTTTGGAGTTGATGTTGAGTTTGGAATGAATTAGGTATGTTGGAATATAATTTTTTGATGAACAATGGTATAAGAATGGCAATATGTGTGTTGAAAATTTAATAAAAAAATAAAAATATATTTTTTTGGGTTAGCTGGAATTTGGCCGACGGGCTGCCGGCACTGCCTGGCCGGCCAACAGGCTTGGGCCTGCGCGCTGCCTGGCTGTTGCAGCAGGCCCAGCTGCTGCTCGAGCCGATCGACTCATGAGCCGGCTTGACAGGTCTGAACCAGTTTGGTTAGATTGAATCGGTTTGACTCGAACCGGACAGAAATTGACCCGAAATTTCAAAAATTATGATTATACTCCTAAGTTTAATTCGGACCCCAAAATGACTAAATTGTCCCCAGAAGTCAAAAATTGATTATTAAGCATAGTTATGAGTCAATACAAGTGAAATTACCATTCTACCTTTAGTGGGAAAATTATCATTTTTGCCCCTAGAAGCTTTAATTGACAATTTAAGCATATGAATTGTACCGTAAAAGTAAAGGAGATGTTGTAGTGACTTCGTAAAAGAAATTGTTGGCTTTTGTGAATGGTCATAATTACGATTTTACCCCTAAGTGCTAGAAAATGTCGATTCAGTCACAAAAAGAGGCTTTAAACTCTTAGAACCGTTCCGAAATTAAATAAAGCCTTAGTTAGGCACATTTGTGAGTTTTTGGGATCTTATTATTCTTTATTTTTATTATCATTGTTTTTATTGAGTTTTAATACTGATGACTTTGATTTTTGGTTCCCTCCACTAAGCGATAGAGACGCCGGTCGAGACGCTTGATTTGGCTCACAGAGGACGGACCTTGGGGGTATACGAGACCTCGAACTGTGAGTAGGCTTTCTTCAACGGAGAACCCGTTGAGGAAATTGTTTTTATTACTGTTTTATCAATTTGTTTTATAAATTATTTTCATTAAATAATTTTGGGTGCATGACCAATCTTTAAAATTGATTTTTGAGCTGTTGGTAAGCATACGGGGATTCATGGATTGGACGCAATCCAGGGAATACATATGGCTTGTTTCGGTGGCATACTAGCTCGTACTTAGATATATTTAGACAGACCATTGTTATCGTTATGGATCCACATGGTCCGTCGGCTCCAAGCCCGACACGCAAACTAGTCGTTGGCATGTGCATGGGAGAGTCAAACTGGGTGTGTTGCGCTTACCACGCAATGCCGGACCCAGGCCAACGTCAGGGGGACAGGCATGGTATTTTAATGACATTATGATATGACGGAAATGCCCCTGACGGTTCCGGAGGTCGATTTGGCCAAGGTCACTTCGGATATGTTTTGATGGCAGCCCATTGTTTTAAACCGAGGAACTAGATTAATATACTTGGTTTTGATATTATTGACCGGTATTATAATAAACTGTTTTTATAAATTGTTTTGATTGTGAGTGCACCCCACCCTCTTCTGGTTCACTTTTGAGGGTGGCTCACTCACTGGGTACATATTTTTGTACTCACCCCTCTTTGGTTGTTGTGATTTCAGGATCCTAAAATCGAGCTTTCCTTGTTGTGCTGAGTCGGTGGCTTAGGAGATCAGCTTGTTCCGTAGAGGTATTACTCACTACGTACGGGTTCCACTGGCAGTCGTAACTTATTCGTTCGTTTATTTTATCTCTTTTGATTTTGGATTTGGTCTGATTGGCAAAACATGTTTATGCCTCCGCTGAGTCGATACTCTTGGATTTGATGTTTATTTTGTTAGACTTGAGCCTGAGGCTCTGTAGTTGATCTTTGGATTTCGGAACAATGTTTTACATCTTATCTGTAATTGAGAGTTATCGTGTGTTTTTATAATTCGATACTTGTTTTGTTTATTGTTTTTGCTTTGTTTTGGCCTAGACGTTTCGCGGGACCTCGTGTGCGTGTGACACGCGGCACGTATTACGAGCTCTCATGGCGGTTGTCCATGCTCAATTCCAAGTCGGGGCGTGACATCTATAATTTTTAAGTAATCTTAGATAAAAAAAATTAGTAACTGATGTAAATTGACAAAATTAGTATTAACATCTCAATCTTTTTTAACTGAATTTTTTAAATTTTTTAAATAATCTTTATATTTTTTTAGTAATCATAGGTAAAAAAATGGTGTCAAGTTAATAGCATCTCAATCTTTTTGTTTACTGATTCTTTTTATTATTATTATTATAACCTCTATAGATGTTTCAGTAACCTTTGATAAAAAATTTGTTACCTCAACTTTTTTGATAACCACTACTTTTTTTTAATAAAGGATAACTGGGAACATTCTTAGTATTTGATAAAAGATTACTAATTTTTTAATAATCTATATATATATATATATATACTAAATATTATTTGAAAGATCCAGGAAATTTATCAAAGGCCCCTTTTGAGGATCGATGAGGAGGCTCCATTTGAATTTTTTTTGTCCTTTTCTGTCTTTTTTCACTTGGTTAATTACTAAGAAGGCTCTCAATTAGTTTCTCACCATTCCCTTTTCCTCCGACACTTTTTCGTAATTGCAAAGGTTTTAACCAGTAGAATGTGAAAGCATTTATTGATCATAGAATCATGTATTATTTATTTACTAAGAAGGCCCTCAATTAGTTTCTTACCATTCTTTTTTCCTTTAGCCTTAAGAATTTACTATTTGATTCCATGTTTGGGTTAAGGAGGGACTAGATTATTAAACATTTTAGTCTTTTTCCACCTACAAAATTACTTTAAGACCTTAAACTTTGGTTAATGTTGAGATGGATAACTCTGTTTTTTGGTATTTTACTAAAGGTGAATGTGAACGCAATTAATTGTGATTTTAAAAGTAGTTTATCCGCAATATTAATTGGTTTTTTTTAAAAAAATTACATTATCATACATTTCATGTTCAAATAGAATGATTATAGTCTTAGTTTTTTTAAAAAAAAATGATTATGGTCTTATAAAGATGGTTTTTTCTCAATGCTTATATTGCAATATATCCTTCTATCTTTGTTCAATAAATTAACCGATAACAACTCTAAAAAAGGGGAAATTGTATGACAACAGCATGTTTTAAGACACTACTATTTTATTTTGTCAGATTAGATCTTCCATTATAATATCTGCTCCAAATATCGAGTTTGCTAACCACCTACTCACATATATGATAAGAACCGAGAGAAAAAAATCTCTATAACTAAAATGATTTGCTAGCCAGAAATCAAGAATACTCAACGCGCCAGCGTGAGCCGATCAACTTGTATTTTTATTAATCATAGATAAGAAAAAAAATTGTTGTGTAAAGTGACAAAATTAGTTAATAGCATCTCAATCTTTTTGTTCACTAATTTTTTTATTATAACCTCCATAGATATTTTGGTAACCTTTAATTTTTGATGAAATGAAACTAAATTTTAGGAAATAAGACTATTGAACTTGATACACTATAAGTTTTTGGTTTCCAATTTAGCTTTTAAGAGACCTTAGATAGAAAAATTAGTAACATTTTTTATAGATGAAAGGTTACGGATTTGTTAATAAATTGGTAGCATTTATTATTTATTTGAATGAAAAGTATTACCTTCTTGAATTTGAAAAACTGGAAAGATGTAAAAGTTCAACCTCTCTTTCATTTTGTTTTACGAGGAGGGGAGGTGAAATGGTGGGGTTCGAACCCATAAAGACCCTTGCATAACTTTTCAACTTCTCAATATCAGTCCAAAAAGGAGAAGCTGTACTTATCTTCTTCTACTAATATTTAATATTTGAATTTTCAAATTATTTACTTATACAATTAGTTGTAAAAAAAATGAGTTAGTCATTAAAATTATTGTTTAGGCTATTGGATTACTAGAATTGTAATTAGCTTATTAAATTGGTTTATAGTAAAGGAAAATGGTACTATTCAAATCCTTGATAAAAAGTTACTCAGATGTAAGATTACTTAATTTGTTGATGATTTCAAAGTATTTTTTTTATAACCTTTCATCTTTATTATTGATAAAAGTTTACTAATAAAGTTATTGAATTTGATGATGCCAAAAAAAAAGTTATTGTATTTTTTGATAGCACTATAATTGTTTTGATAATCTCTACAGTTTTTCAATAACCTTAACCATTGAATAGATATATATGCTTCATATGTACAAATAAAAACATTAATAGAGAGCATTAATATTTAAAATTACATATATGATAATATGAGTTTTATTTTACTTTCTTATGATAATTATTATAAATGTAATGTATAAGTTTTCATCATTAAAAATAGAATAAAACACTTAGTATTTATAAAATTTATGAAGTGATGAAGTATTATGTAAATATATATTAAAATTAACATTTTCTTAATTACTAATGCATAGGTCCTTCTTTGGCCATTGAAATTGAATTTATATACTATATAGGCGTATCTTTGACATGTTGAAGCAAAACTGAATATGATTTCTTATCATTACACTATAATTTTATGCATATTAATAAAAGAATAATGTGATTTTAAGTTAATAGAGCAAAATAAAAAAAATGAATGTATGATCTAATCTTTAAGAGAAAGTGTAACTTTTGTTAAAGAAAATAAATCATATTGAAATTTTTAATTCGTGTCTTTTCTTTGTTTTCTCCAACTATAACAAAGAAAGAACTTTTTTTTTGTTAAAATATATTCATAAATCGTAATTAAGTTAACCCAAAATACAAATAACCAAATTTCAAAATTTTACGAAGAAATATACTTATTGGCACCACTTAATTATACTATATCTAAGATACTTAGAAAATCAAACAGATTAGCTGCCAGAAAAGAGGCTAAGTTAGTCGCACTTGATGACAGAGACAAACTTTGTTGAACTTAAAAAATACTGTTACAGTAGAGAAATATTAGAATGTGACTTTGTTTTCATAGATATTAAGAATTATTTATTATATACTTATATCATTTGAATTCACATTTTCTATTATATATGATTTATAAAAATTAATTATTATTTTTTATTAAAATTAATTAGTCATCTTATATATATTACAAATTATAATATGTCATTTATTATATTTATATTATTTTAATATTTATAACATACGTGCAACGCACGTGTCATTACTTGTGTGTCTATATATATATTCTTAAAGTCAAACAGCATTAGCAATAAGGGGAGATAGAGTTTGTATAGTGACTGGAAGCAAATCAACAAATATTACAATCCAAGTAAAAAATCCAAATGGTTGCTAATATTAGACTTATCTATTCTCAAAAGGCAAAAACAAAAGATATAAAGATGTAATCATTGCTTAGAAGCTAAAAAAAACATAAACTTTGAAAGCTGAATCATAAAGTTGTGAGCTGTAGCAGTATTGGCAGAATTTCTTGGTTGATTTTAGGTCTGACCCGGTTCAATTTGTACAAAGGAGTAAGAATCTGGAGTTATGTAAACATAGATGGAATACATGATTTTTAGAGCTAATTCATGCTCCCCAAAACCATTGCCTACTTAGCAGAAGATGAGCTAAACTTCTAAATCCCAAAACACCATCAACTAATGAGATCAATCTTTCCCAACCAAAAATAGAAGCATACCACAAAAAAAGACCCAAAAGTATAAAAATGTTCAAACTTCTCCAAGCTCAATAACCCAGAAAATTACATTTTTTTAGCTATATATTGTCTTGAATTGAGCAAATTCAACATCAACCCAAAATACCCAAATACCAAAAAATCCACAAAAAATGAAAATCAACTTAATTAGTTACTTCCTTCGGGACTTGTGATTAAGAAGACTCTTTCTTTTAAAATCCAATCTCATAAACCTAAGGATTCACTGAATGGCTCAAATATGGGGATTGTAACTCCAAGTTTTATCATGCTGCCATTAAGAACATGTAAGATAATAGCCTGAACTAAACATGGGTTTAAAGTGGCATAGGCAACATAAATAATGATGTTGGACCCTATATAGCCATGGACATAAATGAAATCATAAATCAGCAAAAGAATAACCAACCACCTTAGTAATGGAGGGAACTGGATTTCAAATCCTAAAGAGATAGAACTATACCCTAACCGAATATTTGAATTATTTAAATTCAATTCATACTTGTAAATCTTATACACTTAGCCTTATCATTATCCTTTACCATGTATTTATACTTTGTAATATTCAATACAGAATTAAGCTTTCTCTCTCGGTTATTATCTTCCCTTTATATTCTTTATGATGCTAGTTTCCACTTCCACGTGCGGTGCACGTGATCAATCGTGTTTAAATTAAAAGAATATTAAAATAATAATTGAAATTAATTATAAGTAAAACTGTTAAAATCTTATCCAACCTCCATAACCCGTCCCAACCCGACCGAACCCGATTTGACCAGAGAAATTAAACAACCCGAACTTGTCCTATCCAGACCCGACAAACTCGTAACCCGAATAACCCGACCCAAGAATATTATAAACTAAAATTATGTTATATTCAATAATATACACATTGTTATAATTTTAACCATTTTAAATAAATTTAAGAATTAAACATTTAAAAATTCAAGGCTGACCCAATTGATCCAAGTCCTAAACCTGAAAAATCGAAACCCGAATGACCCAGAACCCGAGTAACCTGAGACCAAAACCCGAACCTGCATGACCCTAAATCCAGCAGACCCGAGACCTGAATGACCTGAATCCAGATGAGCCGAAACCCGAATGATCTGAGAAAATTACCTCACTCATATGACATAGACCGAGATGAGTATGACCCGAAACCCGTCCAACCCGCCCAATTGACTCCTCTAACTTTTTTTTTTGCGTCAAGTTTTCTAACTTTATAAGTCAATGGAAAGAATTGCATGTTACTATTCTTTTTATTTTTAAAAACTTTAAATTCTTGCTATACACTCCAATATATTAAACTATCAATACACTATCCAAAATCGAAAAAGGTCAATCATAATAATTAAATTTTAAATAAATTTTGAACTTAATTAGTTTAATAAATGATGAATAATTAATGATTAGGTAAATTATTTTAACTTTTAAACTTGATAATAAGATTTTTGTTAGTTTATATTATAATTTTTTTTGTTCAAATTAGTTTATATTATAATTGAAAAAAAGTCTCCAATTTTTTAAAATTAAAATGGTAAATTAAAATATTTATAAAAATATTGAATTTAATTAAATAAAAATAGAGCTTTATGTAGAATAATTGTAAAAGTTTGTTTCTTAAAAAACTGTAAAATTTAAACAATGTCATTTAAGAAATATATTTTAAAAATTTTAATATATCTAATTTTTTTAATTAAATTAGTAAATTGATAAAAATAAAATAGGTATAAGGATATTAGATTTAATTAAATAAAAGTATAGTTTTTAGTTTTTTTTTGGCCAAAAAATAGAGTTCTTAGTTGAGAAAAACTATAAAAATATATCTAAAAAATTCTAATATATATAATTTTTTTAATTAAAATAGTAAAATGGTAAAAATTAAATAGTTATAAGGATATTATATTTAATTAAATAAAAATAGAGTTTTTAGTTGAGTAAAACTATAAAAGTCTAAACAATGGCATTTAAGAAATATATTCAAAAATAAGGGTATAATGGGCGATTCAAAAGTTTTACAAGAGTATGTACTTTTTAATATAGTATAGATCAAGAGCTCAAAAACTCTAACGAGTCTTTTTTTTCCTGGTTTTCTTTTTCCCACCCTCCTCCACCTTTCTTTTTCTTCTCCTCGGATCTCCTAGTCCCACTATGTCTTCCACAAATTTAGTCACACTAGCATCTGGCTCTCTCTTTTCCAACCAGGACCTACCTCTGTTTACTATCAAAGTTGCGGCACATTGCCAATCAAACTCACCACCTCCAATTTCCCTTCTTGGAGGACCCAATTTCAATCCCTTCTCATTGGATTCGATCTACTTGGGTATGTAGATGGGTCGAATAAATGCCCATCAAAGGAAATTCAGAAAACAGGAACAACCGACATGGTTCCAAATCAAGCGTATGAACACTGGATAAAGCAAGATCGCCTGCTTCTTCATGGAATGATTAGCATCATCCACCGAAAGTGTGGTTTCTCACCTTGCATCAGCCACTTCTTCATTTGCTGCATGGGAGAAACTCAACAAGTTGTATACAAATAAGTCTAGATCAAGAATGATGCCAATGAGGGAAAAACTCACAACACCTAGAGGCATCAAGCGTATGAACACTGGATTCGATCTACTTGGGTATGTGGATGGGTCGAATAAATCCCCATCAAAGGAAATTCAGAAAACAGGAACCACCGACATGGTTCCAAATCAAGCGTATGAACACTGGATAAAGCAAGATCACTTGCTTTTTCATGGAATGATTAGCATCATCCACCGAAAGTGTGGTTTCTCACCTTGCATCAGCCACTTCTTCCTTTGTTGCATGGGAGAAACTCAACAAGTTGTATGCAAATAAGTCTAGATCAAGAATGATGCCAATGAGGGAAAAACTCACAACACCTAGAGGCATCAGAACCATTGTTGAGTACTTTCAAGTATTAAGAAGCACAATCGATGAGCTTGCTTTGATCAATACTGTGATCTCTGAGGATGAGCTTGTTATACATGCTCTGAATGGTGCGGGACAAGAGTATAGAGAAATTGCAGCTCGCATACGAGCTAGAGAGTCGTACATCTCTTCTGAAGAGCTTCTGGATAAGCTTGTTGACTATGAAGAGCTACTCAAAAAGCAGCAAACTTTATCTAATTTTAACATCCCAATTGCTCAATATACTAACAGAAACAATACAAGGCCACGGCAGCAAGGAAGAGGTAACTTTAACAGATTTCCTTCAAATCAATCTGTTTCTCCAAAGCAATATTCCAATGCTAATCCCACTGGCAAAATTCTCAAGATTAGTGAAGAATTGACTTGTTACACTTTGGTTCGTGATGAGACTATAAGAAGAATAAGTGTGGGGGGATCTATTATAACAAGTGATTCCATGGAAGCAAGAGAAGGTGATTGTTCTTAAACAAAAGAGAGAAAAAAAAAAGAAAAAAGTATAAGGGAGAATAGACATTGGTAAATTTTGCAAATCAGTATGATTTCCAATAGTTGTCCCCTTAAAAAGAAAGTGAAAAAGAAAAGAAAAGTATGAACATCATCCTTGAATTTGAAGAGTTTGAAGTATTTGAAGAATTGAAGTAATCCCAATGAAGAAAGAATAAATTGTAGTTTTCCAAGTCAAAAGTGGGTTTTGCAAGTTACATCTACCCATAGCATTACTTCACTTTTCTTGAGATCTTTGATATATCCCAATCCTTTCTTTGTTAGTCTACTTCACCTTTCAGCCCCATTACAAGCCATGATTATGCATTTCAATTCATTATGTGCTAATTTCTATATGAGTGTGATCATTAGTGGAGATTGGATGACCTTGCAAGTCTATGGTAAGTATGCCTTGTCAGATTCATCAAAAGTGTATTTATACACTTCTCAAGGTATGTTGGCCTTAAACGTCGCATCATTGATTGGAGTGATTTTGTGCATGACTTATTTGAATCTTATGACTTTTGTATTTCTACTAACCTTTATTATGCATTGATTAGAAATTGTGAATTAAATTCTTTTGTTGTTAGAAGTACTCTGTTTTCATAAAGTTTGATTTCTCTATTGAATTTCATAATTATGGGTATTGTTCTAGTTAAGTAAACCCTCAGCTGACTATAACACCTCCTGTTTAGAAATACTCAGGTTTAAAGGCTTGTAGGCATACGCTAAATGTCACCGTGCACCTACGAAAGTAGAATTATTAAGTTGTTTTGTTTTGTTTTTGTTTTTATTTTCTTAGGTTTTCTACACTAGTTTGCTAGGGACTAGCAAAGATTTAGTGTGGGGGAATTATGATCAGACCAAAATATGCCCTATTTTTATGGTCATTTTCCTATGTTTTTGGACGTATTTATGCTTGATTATGCCTTGTAATAATGTCTCTATTTGTGTTCTTAGGTATTGAAGAGATGAAAAGTGCAAACATGATGATTTTAAGCTTTTCGGAGCTATATTGATTAATTATGGTACGGTTTGCTCTCTTGCAGGCATCTCGGAGCTCGCAAAGCATCATGCTATTTCTATTAGCGTAGAACGCTCAATGATCCTAAGGCGTAGAACACGCCTCAAAGTTCGCGAAATGGTAGTACTCCCTCCAAGCTCCCGAGGTGGTAGTACACTCTCAAGGATCGCAAAGTGGAAGTACGCCTCAAAGTTCACGAAATGGTAGTACTCCCTCCAAGCTCTCGAAGTGGTAGTACGCCCCAAAGTTTGCGAAATGGTAGTACTCCCTCCAAGCTCTTGAAGCGGTAGTACGCTCCCAAAGCTCGCGAATTGGTAGTATTCCCTCCAAGCTCTCGAAGTGGTAGTACGCCCCAAAGTTCGCGAAATGGTAGTACTCCCTCCAAGCTCTTGAAGCGGTAGTACGCTCCCAAATCTCGCGAATTGGTAGAACACCCCCTCCAAGCTCTCGAAGCGGTAGTACGCTCCCAAAGATCGCAAAGAGGTAGTACGCTCCCAACGACTGCGAAGCGGTAGTACGCTACCAAAGATCGCGAAAAGGTAGTACGCTCTCGAAGACAAAAATGCGTAGAATGCTTGGAGACCCCAAAGCATAAAATGCCTAGGTATCGCAAAGTATGGAACACTCAAATATCCCAAAGTGTAGAACGCTCTCGCAAGATCACGAAAGAGATGATCGTTCGAAGATCGCAAAAAAAAAAGAAAAAAAAAAAAAAGAGGAAGAAGAATTATTTTCATTGAAGGTGGTAAACCACGAGAAGACGAGTCACCATAGAAAAATAGGAGAATGCTCACCATCAAATGCGGTAGAATGCTCACCATCAGAAGTGGGAGCGCACCCACCATCGGAAGCAGGAGCACACCCCCCATCCGAAGTGGCAGCGCGCCCACAATTAAACATGGTAGATCTCCAAATGAAGGTCACTCACCACGGAAGGCGGGAGACCACCAAGCGATGACCGCTCACCACATGGTAGACCTCCACTCGGGGGGCAACCTCAAGACTACTTAGGAAGAGCAAACATGGGAAAAACCAACTCCTCAAGAAGAACGCCCGCCCGCCCGCCCACATGATACTCGGAGGCAGGCCATTCGTCCGGTCACTTTATAACCACCCTCACGGCTGGGGGGCAATTGTTGAGCATATTAGATTTGGGCCCAAAGCCCACTAGCCAATGGAGGCCCAAGCCTCATACAAGGTATATATATAGCCAAGGTATGGCTCATAAACGGAGAACATAATATATGAGGAGAGAGCACAAGCTCACATAGATGCTTAGACTCTCTAACTCTCACTACACAAGAGGACCCCTTACTGACTTGACCGTCGGAGGAGGTCCCTCCGGCATCCCCGGGGGACCCCTTCTAACGGTTTACTCTCTTGCAGGCATCTCGGACCTCGATGTTGAAGCCTCGATAATATTTGGCATCAACACCTTTTATAGCTTAGATAAAAGTAATGGGTCGTGTAGCTTAGATAAAAGTACTAATTTATTTTTGCCCAATTCAAATTAGTAGGTAAGACAAAAGTAATTTTTTAAGACCCAAATGAAACCTGGTAAAAAAAAATAAAAGATCCAAATCAAATATTTATTAAAGAAAATTACTTTTTTGTTCATATTATTACAACAAGGTGGAGTTTAAAATTTTTTTTATATTTCATAATTTTATTATTTATATTTATATTTGTTTTGTGTACTTTATTTTCAATTGAGATGGGATGATTCTTTTTATTCTATATTTACCCAAAAAAATT
>AWUE01014788.1:0-44245 GCA_001974825.2 Corchorus olitorius | reverse complement strand
CGCCCTTGGTCGTACAAAAGCACCAAGGAGCTGGGGGCAAGGCTAAACCACCTCGGTGCGTGAGCAACCAGCTGTGGTCATAGGAGGAGTCGGGCTTGGCCCTTCCGCGCGCGCTTTGAGGCCCCGGTGGGCGGCTAAGGTGCAACTTTGCCCAGATTTGATCCGATTTCAGTGTAGTCTCGGAAAAACTAGCATAACTTTTGATTCCGATGTCCGATTAATGCGATTCAAAGTACGTTGGAAAGAAGGCTCAAAGATCTATAACTTTTCTTCGAAGCTAGAGTTCCAGTTCCACCATTTTCGATGACGAAATTGCCCTCGAAGTTTCTATTCAGTATCAGTTTTGGGCCAAAGTTTGATTTTCACCCAATTTAAGCCCATTAAGGTTATTTAAATCGACTTGAAGGCATAAGTCAGAGTCCAATTCGTCCTAGGGTTATTCTAAGTCAGTCCTAAGTTTAATTGGAGTCTTAGATAGTTGCCACTATAAATACCAACCCTTGGTAGGACCCTTGGCGGGAGGCGCGTAGGATAACTTGCAAGGTATGGTATTTTGAGAGCTCCTCTTATGAACTACCACCACACAAGACTGAGTTCTGCCAATACCAAGGAATGGGCTCTTTTTATCATTTTATTATTACAAAGCCTTGGCAGCCCCAATTGTCGACCTCGGCCAAGGCGATGACTTGGGAAACATGGTTTTAGCCAAGCCCTGTTTTAAAGATTCATAGGCCTTGTTTGAAATGTATTTTAAATATTGTTTTCAAGTTTTAATATTGGACTATTAATTTTATTTATCACCACTCACGTAAATTTATGATTGTTCACTCACTGGGTATTTGTACTCATTAATTCTTTTTATTCTGTTTTATTTTATTTTCTAACATTTTCAGGTCTATAGTAGTATGTCCGCATTATAGGATTGTTTTGACAAGCCCATTAAGGTTATTCCAAGGCTCCGCAAGGCTAAAACGGTAATTTTCAACCTAGTGGAATTTAACTCAAGGGTTTGCGGCGGTTGTCATGTACCCAATTTTGAATCAGGATGTGACATGTTTACACCAGTTTCTCCAAGTTAGAAAGCCCAACTTATTCCCAACAAGGGTCTATAAAGAAGATATAGGCCCAAGACTAGAAGCCCAATGTTTTTTCTTATTATTGTCTATAGAAAACAAATCATCAATGATGGAAGATATAATTGAACATGATTTTGTACCAATTATGATGTTGTTGGACTGTTTATTTTGCTAATTATGAACATTGTATTGAAATTGACTAAAGAATAAGAGATAATCTTCTTTTTTTCCCATAATGCCATCCCGTCAATTTCAGGATTGGAAACCTCTTGCCAAGCTTTAACCAAATGGATGTCTTATTGGAGACGATATTGTTGACTGTAATATCAATAATTTTGCATAAAGATGGAAAAAGAGGAAGAAAGAAGAGCCCAAAATTAGGCTAAATCTTCCCTCCAATATTGGTCCTTCTATTGCTCTACTTGATCACCACCCCACTTCTCTACTCTCTGCTTAGCTGTTTGAGCCTGCAAATTTGATTCCAACAATTAACAAACATTGAGATTCATAAGTGAAACAATACTAAATTTTATTGTAAGACATCAATAATGTCGAATAAACGAAAGTTGGTACCTCCTTTTCCCAGTCACTTCGTATTGTTAGTATGGCCAAAATCACCGTCTGAACAAAAGTGCCACCGAAGATCATCCCACCCCAAATACCCTGTTTTCATCATAACCCAAAATATTAAACAGCATTTCCCAATATATTAATTAATCCAGGGAAATCCAAACATTAAAAAATGGTCATTGAATGAAGGGCTAAGCCTTACCCCAACACCCAAGTCGAAAACCCAACCCATCAGAAATCCAAGTGGGAGTCCAACAACGTAATAGCAAGCAATGTTTACATACGCCACAGTTGCTTGCCATCCTGATCCAATTGCCACTCCTGAAACAGTGAAGAAGTTATAACTAAATTTAGCATAAATTAATTTGAGTAATAATTGACAAGTTTTAATATATGTTTGGTGATTACCTGATAAAACTGGTTGAACACTGTTAAGGAGAATTGTGATGCCTAAGAGGTATGAAAGCCTATCAACTTCTCGAAGAACATCAGAACTAGAAGTGAATATCAATGCCACCTTGTCACGAAGTATCAAGATGATTACGCAAAATACAAGGCCGATGATGGTTGATTGTACCACGGAAACCTTAGTAGCAAATTTGGCCCCTTTTCCATTTCCTGCTCCAAGTTCATTTGCCACCCTAACTCTGTCAAATGTCAGTCAAAATTAATTAATATATATTATTAATGGCCTTTTAAGATTAAAATATACTATCAACTTTAATGTTGCTACCCTACTTTGATATAATATAATCTTGGTAGGTATATGACTCGGCGGCTCTCTTTCCTTTTTTGGCCTGATTCTTGGCGGCTCTTTGACTCATTGGACAATAACAATTAACTTATGATATGGAAGAATGTAGTACTAGTAGTCCTAGACAAATTTGTATCGACTTAATTTACAATATGACAAATCAAACTAATTTAAGAATAATAATTTGGCCATCAATTTTGGATTTTTGAACAATTTGACAAAATTTGATTGTGTAGCTAATGCCTTCATTAGGCTAATTATACGATGTCTCCGACATAGCACTAATTAATGTCACCGAATTCCGTTAAATTCGAGTCGAATTGTATATCAAACCATTTTGTTTTTGGTACATTAATCTCTAACAACCACAGGTCCACAACACAAGAGGTCAATATATTCTGCTAGCCCCTTAGCCATCCCGCTATTCAAGATTTTACAGCCCAGTTGACATGTTAGAATTTGACCCAAAGTGTCTTTTAGTGCTTTAATGAATTAGTGATGGGTGTCTCCCTCTATGTCGCTGAACCACATATAATTATGTAAGAACGTAAATTAGATTGAGAAAAAAAAAATGTTCATACGTACCCTGTAGCTGCCAAGAAAGCCATTGGAATCATCATCTCCCATCCATTGATACTCATGCTGCAAATAATCCAATTTTTATTTTACCAAGACACATTAATATATGACCGCAAATTATATACTCTCATTTCAATAAATATATGATGTAAAAGTGAAGGAAATGATGAATATGACATATACCAAACAGATAAGGCATCCACAGCCAAAGTGGCATTTTGCAAGTAGCCAGTCATCAATATCAGAATCCTATAGTACCAATTTTCCAGGCTGCAAAAAGCAATTAAAATCATGATTAATAGAAGGAAATGGATGATTATCAATTCCAGAATAGTCAGAACTCAATGTGGCTACCAGATACTGGGTTAATACCAAACAAATTAGATTAAAAGTAGAAGGAAAAGGTTGAGTTAAATACCATAGCATGACTCCAGAAGCAGCCGAGAGTTTAAGGAAATCCCAAAGGCCACTAAAAGCTTGCATTGAGAAACCGGTCCATGTCAGCGGGCAGCCGCCGAGAACAGTATAGCCATAAAGCCCAAACACTGTGACCCACCACGAAATGTCGAGAGCAATCGAGGCACCAACCACACCCCAATCGAAAACATTGACGAATAACCAACTCGTCAACACATTGACTCCCAAGGAGACGAAGGACACGTATGCCAACACGTTAGTCTTGAGCTGGCTTTGCAAGAATCGTTGCAATGGGAACTGAAACGCAAAGCTAAAGTGCAAAGGGATCATCCAAACCGCCACGACTCCCGACATCTCCGCCACATCGTCCGGCTGTCCGAGCACCTTTAGCAGCGGGGTGGCGAAGACGTAAAAGGGTAATAACAGGAAACAGCAGAGGAACAAAACGATCCATGATCTTTGCATGTATATGCCTAACATGTGATGTTGCTTGGCACCAAAAGCTTGGCCGCATAGCGTTTCTAAAGCACTTGCCATTCCTAGCTAAATTAACATGATCAAAAATCAAAATCCCACACCCAAAAATTGTTAGAAACAGATAATTAATTTCTGGGTTTTATAATGGAAAAAGATGGAAATTTACGTACTAAGAGGCCGAAATTGAAGCCAACAATGACAGTGTTGGCTATGGAGATTGCAGCGAGTTCAACGTCACCAAGGTGGCCTGCAAAAGCTTGGGTGATTATGTTCATGGAATAGGAAGCAACACGGCTGATGATGGAGGGTCCAACGATCACCCATAGCTTTTTTGATTCAATCAATACCCTTCTGGTTAAGTCTTTTTCTTCTTCATCTTCATCTTTGATTACTTCTGCTTTTGCTTTATCCTTTGTTTTTTGCTCTGTTAACAATGGTTGATGGAATTCGTCCCCGTTCCTCGCCCTATCCATTGGAGAGGATTTTTTTTTTTTTTTGATGTCTAACTCTAAAAGAAAGGAAGAGAACCAAAGATCATTTGGGAAATTTTTGTTATTAAATAATAACAAAACTGGAGACTTTTGAGACCCCAATATTTGTCTTTATCTCCCGTTGGAATTAGACGAGTTTGAATTCTCTGGAGAGAAGTCGATGGAAGATATGATTTTTCTTTCCTTAAACTAGTAGGCTTTAACTTTTTGTAGGGATTTGGGAGGAGAGAACTGGATAAAAAGCACAAATTTTCTTTCCATATATAGCTCTTACCGTGCATTACTCAAATTATGTAGATTTTTGTTGGTGGAACAGTTTGTGTATAATTTATGCTAATAATATAGTAAATCGATACACGGACAATCTTATATGATTTTTTTATTTCCTATTCGACTTTGTTCTGACCAATTAATGCACATTCGATTCAAAAATTTGAAACCTTAGAACAAGCCATTTACCACTGTTGATCCATTCAATCCCAGTGACAATGATTATACTATATATTGAGATTATACAATTCCCTTTTTTATACCTATAAAATAATAATTATTTAGAATAATTATATTTTTTTGGAATAATATAATTATTCCAAAAAGAAAAAAGGTTTTGTGCATGCATTAAGGAGATATTTCTAAATTCTATCTTTCTTTTCTTTCTTAAGCAATATAAAAATAATTTTCTTCCCATTTTTTCATCTATTGTACCTTCTTCCATCCTTTCACTTTTCATCCTACCAAAAAAATAATATACTACTAAGAATGGGAAAATAAGAAGAAAATAGAAGTTGGTTTTAAGATATGCACAACCTTCTTGAAAGCTTTTATGCATTTACGAAAGAGTATTGTTACATGGCCCTTTAACTTGTCCATTCAATTTGTTTCTTCTGACGTGTAATCAGAAATCTTAGCATAATTTCTAAAACTCTATTCAATAATAGTCTAAAATCAAGGAATTTACCCTCAAACTTTCCATATTTGTAACTAGGGGCTAAACTTGGATTTAATTTCTTACCTTAATTATTAGGGGGGCTAAATCTGAATTTAATTTATTTCCTTAATTATTAGGAGAGTCAAGTTGGAGGGACAAATTGGAGTGTTAAAAAGAATTATCCTTTACGAAAAGTCTCTTAAAAAAAAAAAAAAAAAAAAAAACCCTCCAAGCACCACGTAAGTGAGATTAAGGAGCTTTTTTTTAGCACTTCTAAATTCTAATTCTATTTTGAGCTAAATTTTGGTCTTGTACTTCGACCATTATTTGTCAAAAGATCGAGATCCTTGTTTAGACCAAAGTTCTAACGAAACTATTACAATATAAAATGACACACATCAACGATTCGATAAACCTACAAAACACAACAAATTCCTCTTTAATAAATATATATATATATATATCCTTTTAATTCCCTTTAGAACATTTTATATATAACAAATAAATAAACACAATTATTCTTTGATAAATCAACGACATTAAATTATTCTTAATGACCATACCCCACTAAACCCTACCTCAATAAACTAAAATTCATTTAAATATATAATTATATGAATGATTTAAATTTGATTGCGTGATACCTTCCATGGATGTGAGTCTGTAAGATCATCACTCACAAAGAACATGAAGAAGAGGAAAGAGGCCAACATAGCTTGTCATGACACCAAAAAAAAAGAAAGACACTTGGAGAAATGAGGTGAATGGTGGCAATGGTGGACACATACATGGTAGAATGCATGGCCATGGATTAATTAATTATGAATCGACTTTGGCCAACATTTCACGTGGATATATGGAAAAAAAAAAATTAGGTTGAAGAATAAAGTTAATTAAGGCGAAGGGCAGAAACAAGTTGAGGAGGGTTATGTTATTCTTCTATATATAAGTTGGGTTTTAACAAATTGGAGAAAAAATGAAAAAGAAAAAAAAAGAAGACGAAGAGGAGTATTTATTTTATTTTTTGTACTTCAGGTTGTGTTAGTATTCGAAGTTTCGAACTCTAGCCACTGTAACTAAAAGTCCAACACTCTACTACGAATACGAATGATAGGTATAGTTTGTATATATGTAGGTGTAATAAATATGTTTTGATGTCCATTTTGATCCACCAATGATTCCAAAAAGTGTTAATTAATTTACCCAATAATAATCAATTTCAAATTGAAACCTTATTTGAATGGTTCATAAGTTGCTGACGTGTCATTTTATATTCCTATTACGATTTCGTTAGAATTTCTGTCTAAATAAGGGAATTTTCAATTTATTTTTGGGACAAAAACTGATAAAAGTACAAGACAAAAATTGGTCAAACTGGAGTACGAGGGCTGAAATGAATGCTGCGGAGGAACTACGAATAGTTGACACGAATCAAAATTCCTTTCGTGAGCTTATAGGTAAGGTTGACACGAATGCTGCGGAGGAAATTAACTAGGAATAGTTGTAACTTCAATTAACCACTTTCGTAATTTGCTACTGTAATTTGCTTGGGCCGGGATTTGTCAGTTCATGCCGCAGGGAAATTACTACTTAGTTCGGGTCTTTGGACCCTGTTTTGCTACCTAACAAACGAGAAAAAAAAAAAGAAAAGAAAAGGAAAGAAAAGAAAAGAGAGGACTATATATTTCTGATATATATTCACACTTTCATTATATCACCAAATGGTTCATACAAATTATCATCAAGAATAGGAATTGAATCAATTGTTTACACAGGCACAGGCTTTTAAGTCATGTAGAGCCAAAATCATAGCAAACAAGAAGTGAATGAAAAATGGAAAACTAACCGCTAGAGCATTGAGGGCGGCCATATGGTGCATTCCAGTGCTTGTGATTCCATTAGTCACCCATTGTTCTTTCTTTTTCCCTCTCCTATAAAACGCAATGGAGAAAGGGGAGGGAGGAGGGAGGTCTAGACACAACATCGATTCAATCAATATATGCTTGAAGGATAAGAATCATAATACAACTCGCACTAAGCACACGCAATATCATGTTTATTGGTAGGAAGCTGCATCATTTGATATATGAATTTGAGCCTTTTGTGCCTGTGAAATGATATTTTTGACATGAGAGACTTGTAACTTTATTGCGAAAAGAAAAAGAACCAAGCTCGAGGGTATTCAAAATACTATATATCGTGACATACCTCCACTTCCCATTTGAATCTCATTGTTATGATAGTTAGTATCAATGTCTGAACCACAGTTCCAAAGATCATTCCAACCCAGATACCCTGGTTATAAAAAAGTAAATGCTTCAGTTCTGAACAACATATATCTGATGTTCTAAAGAGTAAATAGGATGATATCAGTTATTTCACGTTCAACTTGGATAGTATTGTCCATTTCCTCTAATAATTCTCAAAAGAGAAGACTTTTACCAAATATTAGTGTCACATTAAACATACTTACCGTGATTCCAAACTGAAGCCATCCTAAGAAGATAGCGAGAGGCATTCCGACTATGTAGTAGCTACCTATGTTGACAAATGCGACTACAGCTTGTGAACCAGATCCGACTGCCACACCTGAAAAAATTAGTACAATGATCAAATGATCAAACAACAAAAAATGTTTTCACGAGTTCAAAAAACGATTTCTTATATTGAGCTTATGACCTGAAAGAACTGGTTGAATGCAGTTTAGAAGAATTGTGAATGCCAGTAAGGCTGAGAGCTTATTGACTATTGTAATAACAGAAGAACTTGAGGTGAAGATCATTGCAAGTTTCTCATGGAAGGCCATAACAATACACCAGAAGAAAATTCCAACTATCAGAGAGGTAATCACTGACACCTTAGTTGCAAATTTGGCACCTTTCGCATTGCCTGCACCAAGCTCATTTGCTACACGTACACTGCATTTAGAGAACACCACAATTTACTTTAGAAAGAAGAAATTGGGTAAGGGATGAAAATAATCAATCATATAAATAGTTCAAAATCAGTAGCATTTACGATTCAGAATCTGGGTGCTCAAAAGAGAAACAGCACTGTTTGTTTATGTGAATTCATTACATTTCTGATTAAAGAATCTGACAGTGTCTGAGTGAATCCAATCCATTTTGTATAATCCAGTGGCAGACATATGAACAGAAGATGGTTCAATTAGAAAATGTAAATTTGCTATTCTGATTCATCATTACACTAGAATGCATATCAACAAAATCAAAATTCCTGATTAAACTACTTCAAAACATGTATGCCAGAAATCCACAACTAACCAATGCAGTGTTTATAAATAGAGCAATGCTTGGTAAAAATTTAAGTCGGAAGACAATATAAATTGTTTACATTCTGTGGCATCTCATCTGCCACCATTTCCACATAGGCACTCTTTTCAGCTCTTGATTCAATTGCCAAAGTACACATTCAAGATAAAAAAATATTATAAAGTTAAATGGTTGTAGAGTGAGATTCAATTATATCTTATTTGCCTCCTTTCAATTATTTGAAATTCCTATTTCAATGGATTAGCACCAGTATAGTAAGATAGGAATGGGCACTTACAACCAGAAACATACCCAGTTGCAGCCAAAAATCCCAGCGGAATCATGGATTCCCAGCCAAAGATTGACATGCTGAAAAATGAGGAATTGAAAATTTATCAAAAAGATGCAGCAAATTAGGAAAACATCAACCAAATGGTATGATCTCAAAGGGAAACAGGAAGCAATCAAGGGAGTAAAACCAACCAAATTGAGAGAGCATCAATTGCAGTTTCAGTATTGTGTAAAAACCCAGACACTATGATCAATATTCTGTAATAAACATTCTCCAACCTGCAGAAACATAAGAAAATCCACAAACTCAAATTAATTACTTCTGTATAAGAAGAGATTCAATGATCAACAAATCATAGAAAGATAAAAGAGAGCAAGTAAACATACAAAAGCATAACACCAGAAGCAAGAGAGAGTTTGAAGAAATCCCAAAGCCCAACGAAAGCTTGTGCAGAAAAACCAGTCCAAGAAAGTGGGCAACCACCACAAACAACATAAACAAACATACCCAAAACTGACAACCACCATGAGAAATCAAGAGTGATAGCTGTCCCAACAATCCCAACTCTCAGCTTATAAACAAAAACCCAGGTGATTAACACATGAACAGCAAGGGAAATCCCAGAAACCCAAGCAATCGCTGCGGTCTTCAATTGGCTCTGTAAGAACCTCTGCAATGTGAACTGAAATGGGAAGCTCAAGTGAAATGGTATTAGCCAGATTGCAACTAAACCTGTTTGTTCTGCCACGTCGATTGGCTGCCCCATGAACTTCAAAATTGGAGCAGCAAAAATGAATAAGGGAAGTAAAAGAATGGAACAGAGGAAGAGAACAATCCATGAACGTTGCATGTATATGCCTAACATTTGGTGGTGTTTTGCCCCATATGCTTGTCCACCTAGTGTCTCTAGTGCACTCGCCATTCCCAACTATAAGGAAAAAGACAAGCTTTAACTGATAAAAGTTGGTTTTTTTTTTTTTAATAAAAGAAAGGGGAGATAATTTGATATATGGGGTTATTAGTGTTGTTACCAAGAAGCCAAAAGTGATGGAGATAATGACAGTGGTGGCAATGGAAATGGCAGCGAGATTGAGGTCACCAAGATGGCCAGCGAAAGCTTGAGTTATGACAGTCATGGAGAACATGGCAAGGCGGCTGAAGATGGATGGACCTGCAACTAGCCATAGCTTCTTCGATTCATCCCAGGTTTTGCTTATCAGATTTGTCTCTTTGGGTTGGCGATGTGAGTCTTGGATTTCTTCTGACCTTGAAACAATCAAAGGTTCCTCTTCTTCTAGTTGTATCGTGCCCATTCCTTAGGCGTCTTGCAGCGGCGGTGGCGGTGGCGGTGTTCGTCAACACGCCACTGAGTGAGTATTGACTATTGACTACTGTTAATTGCTCTAGCTCGGTGGCCAAAATAGGGGCTTTAACGGGCCCGGAGTTACAGATCCCAGAAAATTGCCAATGCTGCTTAAGCCCAACTCAGAATTTCCCAATTTGGACATCTTGGTTGGATTGGGCCTTAAAAGAACTTTTATCAAACAAGCCGATTTCGGTAAAAGTATTCGGGAGGTCCCTGTACTATACGAAATGTTGATTTTGGTCCCTATACTTTTTTTTTCTACAAATTCGTCCCTCTACTATCAGAACCGATCACCCGAGGTCCCTCACGTTAGCGAGCCGTGACAGACCCGTCAAACTTGCTTACGTGGCACTAACATCGTCTAATTCGCTGACGTGGCATGCGACACGTGGCATAAAAATTAAATATTTTTATTATAATATTTTTTTATTTAATTTTTTTTAATAATAAAAAAAATCTGAATTTTTTTCCACAAACACAAAAAACTTTTCTCTCTCCTCAATCAAAGATCAAACACCCCTTTTCTCATGAACAAAGAATAACTCACAAAGTAATAAACACAGAAATCTTTAATCTTTAATCGTCAATTAAATATGCGTCCCGTCTGAAACTGTATCCAGTATGCTTCCATGCCCTAGGAAACATGAAGAAGAAAGTCCTAAAGAACATTTTAGTCACCCCATAATCAATAGAAGCCGCCTGTTTTCCACAGAAAGTGGCTCAGGAAAGTGTGTAAATGAGGTAAACTTTTTACCATGCTTGTTATATAAATACACCAATGAAACTCTATTTGAAGCCTGCCCTTTTCCAGAGAGATTGATTCGAATTTTGGGTTTAGCTCCAAATTAATCATGCCTAAGTCTGATTTCATCTTTTCTTATCTCAGGGAAAGGTCCTATTACTGTCATTGGAAGCATTGCATCAACTGCACATTTTCATTTTTGTAATGGCAGTTGTTCACGTTATATTCTGTGTTGTTCCAATGCTTCTTGGAGGAGCAAGGGTGATTTTTTTTTTTTACTTCTTCCTTTTTAAGATTTGCTGCTCTATTCCGTTCAGATTCAGAAGCAATAAGTATTATAGAGGATTGAACACATTTTGTGCACTTTATATGCAGATACGCCAATGGAAGCATTGGGAAGACGAAATTTCTAAGGTAAAAAGGTAAAAAATCAAACCGAGTTCCTAAACCTATCACCTTTGATTACCATTTGCTAACTAGAAGATTTCTGTGTTTATTACTATTCTTTGTTCATGAGAAAATGGGTGTTTGATCTTTAATTGAGGAGAGAGAAAAGTTTTTTGTGTTTGTGGAAAAAAAATTCAGATTTTTTTATTATTAAAAAAAATTAAATAAAAAATATATTATAATAAATATATTTAATTTTTATGCCACGTGTCGCATGCCACGTCAGCGAATTAGACGGTGTTAGTGCCACGTAAGTAAGTTTGACGGTCTGTCACGCCTCGCTAACGTGAGGGACCTCGGGTGATCGGTTCTGATAGTAGAGGGACGAATTTGTAGAAAAAAAAAGTATAGGGACCAAAATCAATATTTCGTATAGTACAGGGACCTCCCGGGTACTTTTACCGCCGATTTCTCCTCTCATTTTCATTTACAATTTTTCTTTTCTAAAAAAAAATAAAACTCTAGAGACAAATCAACACATCTGAATGTTCTTTCAGAATCAAGTTCTCTTAAAATTTCTCAACTTCTAATTTTTTTTTTCTCTAACAGTAACAACTCACAATCACAAACCTTAATAACCCAAACATTTTTTAAATAAGAAGATTAAAATCTTCTGAAATTATAAATGAGTTTCCAAGATATCAAACTGTCTTGTCATATTTGTCGAAATTTGTTGTTTTTAAATTGTAATTCCGTTATTTTATATTTTTATATATTAATTAAGATGAATTATAGACTAAGCTAGCTAAGCATCTAAATTTCAACTAATTGCGTGGTCAAAATGCAATTCCAAGTTGGTAATAAAACAAAACACGGAGTAAATGTTACTAGTAATTTGCAAGAAATTAGCTAGCTAGTGTACTTACCATTAAAAAAATACTAATTGTTTCACCAAAAAAAAAATACTAATTGAGCAAGTTTGCGTGAGAAAGTGATGGTTAAGCATGTGAGATGCAGGCAGGCAGCCTTTAATTTCCAATCAGTATTTCTAAAATTTATATTCATTAGTTTGTTAAAATTATTTTAATTGTAATTCTTTTTGAAAGAGATATTATGATGATGATAATGGAGAATATCCAAATGCAAAAATGACTTCGACTTTTCAAGCAGTCCACTTTACAGGAGGAGCCACAACTTTGTTTGCATATATAATTTATCAAAAATTATCCAACTTGATGTTTTTATTATGCATGATTTGGAATATTTAGAAAAACAATCATGGGATGGGAGTAGTTGTACAAATTGGACCACGAATTTATAAAAACTTCACCACGTTTTAGTCGCTTTATGTTTAATCAATTGAACCAAAAAGGAAACTATTATAAAATTTGGATTATGATTAAACTACCTCTTATTAAAATTAAATTAAACACTAGTAAAGTTAGAAGTAATTGACTACTCTGGCGCCAGCAATGGTTGGCCCTGCTTTTCGCCGAATGTACCGGGTTTTGGGTTTTGTCACCCTAATTATAGTAATTAACATGCATTTTGAGCAATGGTTGGCCCTGCATTCCGATTGACTTCTCAATGGTCATAAACCCCCTCCATATTGGATGGCATTCGAAGGATAAGTGTTCATTTGTATGGAAATCAGTTAAAATTTTACCTAGCTATAAAAGAAATTTCCAAGTCTTCTGGTCGTTCTATATATGGAAAATTTGGTTTGTAAGTAAAGGATTATTACTATAATTAATTTCATTTCCACTTGTGGAAAGAGAGTAAGGGATATTTAGAAGCATCGCCTTCCAAGCAGAAATGGACACTACATACGAAACTGGTTCTTAACTTCTTCTTGTAGAAAACGTAAAAGATTTACCTAATCAGAAAAAAAATAATATAATGACATGATGACTAATAAAGAAAAAAAGTGTAGCCATCACGAACTTAATTATAGACCATATTCGTTGAATCACATGGCTTAGCTAACAAGTGTGAAGCAAAAATTTTGCTACATTGATTTTGTTCGATCGTTGACATATAGACATTTAATCACGTACGTATATTGTAGCAAAAAAAAATCACGTACGTATATATACAATAAAAAGTTCTCAAATAATTAATTGAGGAAATATATTTGCAAGTTTTAATTATTAATTTACAATATAGTTGACATTAGGATATTAATTAATTTTTATTTATTTATTGAAAGACCATCCCCCGCCACCCCAAATTGAAAAAAATAGAGCTATAATTTTCGAGTAATTTCATCTCATGATTGTTTATATATATATATATATATATATATATATATATATATATTAATAGATACAACAACTAACTAGTAATTAATTATATATGGACATTATAGGGTGCACAATGGGAACTTAATAAAAAATATTATAATTCTTAAATTTTTATTTTTTGTGAAATAAAGTTTGTGAACTTAATCAGACTCAGGACATGCCAGTATGCCACAAGTCTCTCTAATGGGTTTTCAAAACTTAATTAATTTGGCTTACAACTAATTAGAAGTCATCCTAATTTGAATGCAAATGAAAAAAATATGCACAATATGGATAAAATGCATTTAAAAACTTAATTAAAGACCTTGAAGTTGAAGGCCACGAAGTAGTACAAATAGAGGTCCTCCAAGAGCCGAAATATCCATTCCTTGTAGCAAACTTGGAGTTGTGAGTACTGCTTAAGGAGATAGGAAAAGATGCCTTATATTTATTCCTCTCCCCCACCACCACCACCACCATCACCTCCTCCTCCTACTCCCCTTCCGTGCAACAATGTAACCGCACCACCTCCCCCAAAACACCATCACCACCATCATCACAAGCCATCGCCACCACATCATCATCACGGCCACCATAAGCCACCACCACCACCGTCAACTTATCCAGCCCATCCACCACCAACCCCAACAACCGTCCCACCTCCAAAATCAACTCCATCACCACCACATTACCCATCACCGCCAAAACCAACTCCATGCACACCCCCAAGTACTCCTCCAATTAAGGCTTCCCCCCCAAAACCCTCATATCCTCCAAGTAATAATGTGCCGCCACCTACGCCCTACAATGGATCACCACCTCACTCTTCCCCTCCCACAAAACCACCGAAACCTTCACCGCCTCACTCCTCACCGCCAACAAAACCACCGAAAGCGTCACCACCTTACTCTTCCCCTCCCACAAAACCACCTAAAGCTTCACCACCCCACTCTTCACCGCCAACAAAACCACCAAAAGCCTCACCACCTTACTCTTCCCCTCCCACAAAACCACCTAAAGCTTCACCACCTTACTCTTCGCCGCCAGGAAAACCACCCAAATCTTCACCACCCTACTCTTCGCCACCAGGAAAACCACCAAAATCTTCACCACCTTACTCTTCGCCACCAGGAAAACCCCCAAAATCTTCACCACCCTACTCTTCGCCACCAGGAAAACCCCCGAAATCTTCACCACCTTACTCTTCGCCACCAGGAAAACCACCAAAACCTTCGTCACCCCCACAAATGCCGCCATCTTATTACGTTCCACCACCATCTAATGGCGCAGTCCCACCTTCCAGCACTTTGCCACCATCATCAAACGTAGGAGTACCGCCATCACCACCAGGAGGCAACCACACAACTATCATCGTCGTGTGCGCTTCCCTAGGTGGCGCCTTTTTCATCGCATTCCTTTTGATCGGTCTCATTTGCCTAGCGAAAAAGAAAAAGAAGCCGGTTATGGTTCCAGCAGCAGCAGCAGCAGCTTGCAGCAGTAGTGACGACGAACATGAACAACCATCAGTGGCAGTACCGATTGAGGGCTCTCACAGCCATCACCACCAAGCCATAGGCGCAGCCACAGCTGTTGGAACGTTGGGGACTAACCCTCATTATGAACCAGAGATCAGTGGTGGTGGTTATTCTCATCAACGAGATCACGGCTACTAAGTTCCAGTTGTTTCATGTTAATTGGTTAAAATAATTATAAATTGCTACTTGCAAATTAAAGTAGCCGCCCAGCTGCTAGCTAGTAGCTACTTTTGTCGTCGTGCCAGTTCATTATTATGGTATATAGTATATTGTTAATTTGTTTGTTTCATCATGCATTGATTATAATAAGTTTAATGAATTTATTTGATTAAATTGTGCTTGAAAGGTACTTGTTGACCTTCTTTTAGTGCTAAGTGCTTATCCCAATCGATGTATTGCTGTGAAGCTGGGAAGCATCTTGACATTATATATGTATAGCAGCCAGATCGTATGACTTTCACGGCATAATAATAGAGAGAGAGTGTGATATTATATGTAACTTCCGTGTCATACTTGATTTGTGGTAAATTATTCAAAGTGAAAGAAAATAAGGATTTCTTCTTGCTCTTGTCAGTAGTACTTTTTATACTTTTAATGAATTAATTTGTTGCTATATGGTTTTTCTTTTTGCTTTATTTGGTAGAGTTTTTGGAAAGAAGGTGATAAATAATTAATAGCATTGCATGGATGCCCCTTAATTATTAATCCCTTCAATTTAAAATAGGTGAAATACTATGAATATTACACAAAGCAAGATAATAATTAGTTGGTTTTAAATTTAGTAAAAACTCATTTAAAATGACATAATTACCCTTCTAAAAATTTTTATAAACAAACTTTCCAAGACCATTTAAGTTCAACCACTTTAATTAACACTTAAGGGTATATATGGAAAAAACAGTAAAATTGCATTGTTTTATAATTGTTTCACTTATTTTAAAAGACTGCAAAAGTTAAAATGTTTCACTTATTTTGAATGGACAACCAATTAAGGATGTTTCAGTAAAGGCTTTATTATATATATATATATATATATATATATTCTACTTTCTTTTTTGGCAAAAATTAAAGTTTAATTACTTATATTAGAATAGAAATTAACAACAATAACATTGAAATTATCCTTAAAAAATAATTACTTTGAAGTTATATATAGTTGTATTCATTTTAAATCTCCTTTAATATTGCTTCACCAAATTTAATTTTTTATACATCCGCACTTGAACTTTTACCTTGATGGTAAGTGCATGCAGCAAGCTTCCCAATTCCAAATCATTGCTGCAATGTGGATTTTGAGCCTCCCTTTGTACTCCTTTGTTGGGCTTTGTTAACTTGTTATCATGAAATAGTTATTTATCTTTGTGAATTATTATATTTGATTGTACAAGATTTCTGAATATATTGTATAATACTCCTAAAAAATAACGTATTAATCATTTGGAAATTTAGTTATTGAAAATGGATTCTTATAATAGTGTAAATTATTAAATTATTAATTAATTAATACTCAAGCTTTGATCTTTAAAATAAAAGCTTTTGTTTGGATTTATAAAAGGAAAAGAGATTCCTTTCCCAAAGATTGTACATGTGTATATATATACACACACTAATTAGACAATCAGTGTAAGACAAATTGATACATAAGTTGACTTCAAAAGCTGGTGTGCAGGTCTGATTATTATAATTTAATAAAAATATAGTATTTAAATAAAGAAATTAAGAAACAATTGTTTTTCAGAAAAAAATAAATAAATAAAGAAACAAATAGTACTATACAATCATAAATGTATTTAACCTTGATATGGTAGAATATTTTATGAATGTAAAATATATAAGCTCGCGGTTAATTCGAGTTAATTTAAGACATAATTTCCTTGATAAGGAAGATGCCAATATTCATTTAATTATTTGAATTTTGCCACACGCCCAGCCTCCTTTTTCAGTAGGAGAATTTCGTCTGGACACGTTAGGTCACATGTTATCATTTTAACTGATTCAACATAACTTTTACAATTTTTTTTTAAATTATCAATTTTGGCATTTACTCTTAAAATAAAATTTTAATTTTAATTTGAGACTAAATTTAGTGAATTAATTATATATTTTATTTCTAAAACCCTATAACAATAGGTTGTTAATTATGTAATTTACCCTTAAAATAAAATTAAAATTTTAATTTAGGGCTAAACTTAGTGAAATTAGTTTTGTATTTTATCTCTAAAACCCTATAATAATAAATATTAATTTGTAATTTAACCTTATAATAATATTAAATTTAATTTGAGGCTAAACATAGTGAATTAGTTTTATATTTTATTTCTAAAACTCTATAATAAAATATATTTAATTTCAGCACCCGAGTTGTTAGCTCAACTGGTAGGTGCACTGTGCCTGGACCGTGAGGTCTTGGGTTCAAGTCTCACGGAATGTGAGTTTAGTTTGTAATTTGTTTATTTGTGTATTTGGTAGGTAGATGGTTTATTTATGGTAGTTTCTTAGTTTGAGTTGATTTCTCATTTAGATGTTTGAACATATAGAGATTTATTCTGATTGTAATGAGATTTTACATGTACTCACTCAATATATATATATATATATATATAATTTCATAATGTACTCTTAAAGATGATCAAAATTCTTT
This sequence comes from Corchorus olitorius, assembly GCA_001974825.2. Taxonomy (NCBI): domain Eukaryota; kingdom Viridiplantae; phylum Streptophyta; class Magnoliopsida; order Malvales; family Malvaceae; genus Corchorus; species Corchorus olitorius. The sequence goes on along the minus strand of AWUE01014788.1, from coordinate 26,436 downwards.
ACTAGGGCTAAACTTAATAAAAAGAATGAAGGAAAAAAAAAAAAGACAGGCGGGATGCTTGGCGGTAAGATAGACGGGGCAAACATCATTTTTTCTATTTATTTATGACTGACTGAAGGATGCGGGTAAAATGAAAAATGTTACTTTCTTTCTCTTAATTATTGAGAGTTTCTTTTTCTTCTTGAGAGTCTTCCTCCTCTATGAGCTTTACTCGTCTCTTCGAGTTCTGGGTTGCTTTCTCTCCATTTTTTCTTCCTTTTTTTGCTCTGTTTGTTTCACTTTACCTTCTCTATTCTCCCCTGCTTCTTTCTCATGTGATTTCCCTCGTTTTGCCTCTGTTTTCTGTTTTGCTTGTTGTTTTTGGTTAAGTTACAAGTATGGATTTCCTGGATCTAGAGATTGTTGATAGTGGAGATGCTGGAAATGAAGAATGGATGGTCGTAGGAAAAGTTATTGTGGATCGGAATCTGAACCGATCTGGAGTCCTTGCGATTTCGAGGAAAATCTGGCCAGAGAAGGAATCCCCCTCAATTGCGGAAGTTGAAGTCAATGTTTATAGTATCTCCTTTGCCTCGGAGGAGATCATGAACAGAGCTTTGGAGGGAAATACATGGTCTATTATGGGTCACTGCTTTAACTTAAAGAAATGGCTGGCAAATACTCCGGTGAGGGAGATTGATTTTAGCAGTATTCAGTTCTGGGTTAAAGTTCATAACCTCCCAATGGAGACACTAACTAAAAGAAAAGGGGATAAGGTCGGGCAAGCTATCGGAGATGTCCAGGAAATTAAGGAGGCAAGAGGTAGATTTGGTGTGAATCGGGGTTTCTTACGCCTAAGATTCATGATCAACTCTGAGCTGCCTCTGAAGTCGGGATTTTGGTTTTCATGTAAGGATAAAGGAAATTGCTGGGCGGAGATTAAGTATGAAAAACTCCCAGATTTTTGCTTTGATTGTGGGCGATTGGGGCATAGATTCAAGTTCTGCAAGTTTGCATGCAGATGAGGAACCAGTGAAGCAAAATTTGGACCTCATATGCGCACAGGATCCTTAAGACGCCTTGAGTATCATGATCAGAAAAAGATTCCGTCGGCCTTACCACTTACAGACTTGAGGAATTGTAAAGTAAAGGTCCAAGACGATGCGCGTGTTGGTCACATGGAGAAAGCGCGTGGTATAGGAGACTGTGCTTTAACTCGTGAAAAGAGGATTTCACAAAATTCGGAGAATGTTTAGAGGACTGGTACACAAAATCAGGTTGATGTCACGTTGCATGACAGATCAGCAACCAATTTTGTTTCCCCAATTAAACGAATCTTCTAGAATTTCTTAGCTGGACCTGCTAATATGTTGGGCTTGGCAAGCCCAAAGATAGTGGATAATGAAGTGGTTGTTAATGAACCATATGAACCATATCAGAGGTCCACTGTTAGCTACATGCCTGCAGAATTGGAACCTGAAAGCCCACAAGAGGAAAGACAAGCGTCGGAACTACCTTACCCACCAGACCATAGAAGGGTGATCCAAGCCAATAGAATATATTCCCCATCCAGTATCTTTCATACTGTGGTTAATCTCTTCTCTGTCTTTAGAAGTTTAAATTTAAAATGTATTGAAAAGGAATGAGTTGATGAATGTAGTCCAAGTAAGAGAGCAAAGAACTCAGTTCAAATAGTGGAGATGCTAGAGAGGAATGTGTCTGTGAACTAGAGTTTTGAGATTGACACTGCTACTAGTAAAACTAGAGGCCGTGGTAGGGGCAGAAAGAAAGCTAATGTTAGAATGGCTCAAGTTAGAAGAACTAGAAGAGAACTTACCTGGACTGAAGAAGAAAGCCTAATAGAAGTGCCCATCCAGGAAGTTTCTAATGATTAGTGAAATGCAAGTTGCAGAGGTTTCCGATGGCTGTACTGTAACAGGCAACCAGGAATCATGAGGAGCATATACTCAAACTGTCAAGGTTTGGGGTCGGCCTTGACAGGAAGAGAAATGAACGATATCATCCGTAAATACGACCCCAATTTGTTGTTTTTGATGGAAACTAAAAATGGTAAGGAGGTTCTAGAAAGAGTTCGACGTAAATTGGGTTTTGGTAATAAAGTTTATGTTAATACCTAGAGGCTAAGTGGTGGTCTTGCGCTTTGGTGGAAAGACTCTCTTATTGTGAGTGTTCAGGAGGCCTCTAAGAATTGCTTGGAAACATCAATACAAGATTTGAAGAGTCTGAATCATTTTTATGCCTTTTGGATTTATGGACCTCCAACTTTTGAGGAAATGAAACTCTTTTGGAATACTCTGGTTGGTATAGCTTCAGTCCACTCGGGGCCTATTATTTTTGCTGGGGATTTTAATGATATTATTGAGAATGAGAAGGATGGGGGCAGAATGAAGAGTAGAAGGAATATCAGCTTTTTCCAAGAGTTTATTTTTTAAGGCAATTTAGTGGATCTTCCCACTGAAGGAGTTAGATTTACTTGGACAAATAGAAGAGATAATGGGAATGTGAGAGAGACTTGACAGAGCTCTAGCTAATGTGGATTGGGAGGAGCTTCATCCCAAGGCCAATGTCTTCAATTTACCAGCTGTTGGATCAGACCATTGTCCAATTTTCATTTATAATAATGTTAGTCATCAGAAGGCCACTAAAATTTTCAGGTTTGAATCCATATGGGTAGAGCATGATCAATGTGCTGGTATTATTCAGAAAGGGTGGGAAAAAGAAAGTAGGGTTCTTTTGCCTTTCAACTTGTCAAAAAACTGAAGAAATATAGTCATCTTTTGAGGGAATGGAGTCGGGCTACTTTCCCTAACAATAGGGAAATGATTGATGAATTGATGAGGAACTTGGCTAAAATACAAAATGAAGATTCTACTCATGAAAACCTTCAAAAAGCATCCAAAATTGTGAGTAAGCTTGATGCCATATGGGCTAGGGAAGAGCGGTATTGGTCCCAACGATCTAGAGTGAATTGCCTTTGCTATGAGGATCAAAATACTAAGTTTTTCCACCAAACCATTATCCAGAGAAGGCAGATATACAAAGTTCTTAGAATAAAAAGTGCTAATGGGGATTGGATTGAGAAAGAAGAGGAAGTTATGAAGCATTTCCAATCCTTTTTTGAAGGTTTATTCACATCAGAAGATCTCCCTAATAGCCAAAATTTGCTAAGTTGTTCCAAATGTGTGGATGAGGAAATGAATAGGATGATAACCAAACATGTGGGAGATGCTGAAATTAAAGCTGCAACATTTGAACTAGGTACCCACAAGGCCTCGGGCCCTGATGGGTATAATGGTTTGTTTTTTCAGAGATTTTGGAATATTGTGGGAGAGTCAGTAACTAAGCCTGCTTAAGGTTTCTTTAATGGCGGTAGAATGCTCAGGGAACTCAACCAGACTAATATTGTGTTGATTCCAAAAACCAAAGGGCCAGAAGAGGTAACTCAATTCCGACCTATAAGTAGATGTAACTTTGCATATAAAGTTATTTCTAAGCTCCTAAGTCAGAGGTTAAGCCTTATCTTAACCAACTTATCTCGCCCCAGCAAAGTGCCTTTGTAGCAGGAAAAATGATCCAAGATAATATTCTCATTGCAATGAAGTGTTTCATGCTTTTATAATCAAGAAGAAGGGGAAGAACGTAGAATTTGCTCTCAAACTGGATTTAAACAAGGCATATTATAGGGTTGATTGGACTTTTCTCATCTCTGCTATGGAAAAAATGGGCTTCTGTGGGACATAGATCAACTGGATTAAGGAGTGTGTTACAACCATTTCCTTTAGCATCCTCCTAAATGGTAAGAAATCAGAGCTTTTTTTACCTTCCAGTGGCCTACGCCAAGGGGATCTCTTCTCCTCTTTTCTTTTCTTATTTGTGGCTGAAGTGTTCAACAAGAATACAACTGGAAGTTCAGGAGGGCTCACTTAAAGGTATTAAGTTGGGAAGAAAGGGCCTAAAACTGGCACATCTTCTTTTGCTGACAATTCCCTTTTCTTTTTTTTTCTTGAAAAGCAAAGACATAGTATAAAAGAAGGCACTATAAATTGTAAAGTACAAGAACTATAACAAAACCATCCAAACAAGGGCAGTCCAAACGCAAAAGAAAAAAAAACAGAGTAGAATAAGACTAAAATAACATAAGAACAAAAACCAGACAAGGAACGTTAAACTTCCCCACACAAGATCAACATCAAAAAAAAAACCATCCATTCCCTTTATCTCCATGGATTTCTTTAAGTCTTTCCAATCAAAGGACCTCAAACTTTGAAATACTTTCAGCAAAAACCATGTGAAGCAAACACCAGTGTACCAAAATTAAATCAAGTAGCCAACAAAACAAATTGGCCTAAGCCTCGACACACCATCACACTTGAGCTTGTGAATTCGCCGCACTCCCAATCTCACCTCCACACCTCAGCCTGACAATGAAATCTCCATCTAGAATAATTCAATGAAAAAGAAACTAATCTTTGAAGCTTCCTTGCCTCTGCTCTGCAACAACTAGTTCAAGGGAGACTAAGTGTTCGCACCGAATCGAGATGAACCCACCAGCCAAACCCAATTGCTTCACAAACTTTGCTTAGAAAAATCTCCTTACTCCACATAGATCCCAGAACGTTTCAAGCAACAACATTAAATTATGATTCTGTAAGAAGAAGAAAGTTCACCGCACATTGTAACACCACAACCCTCCTATTTACTTTCCATCTCTGATAACCAGCTTCCGTAAGCTCTCATAATCGTTTCCCTACCCCAAAATACATAGGACATCCAATTGATGTTTCAAATTAACCAAATCACTCCAAAAACTATCTCTAGCAGAAGCATCATTAGGGGCATAAACATTGCCTATAACTCATTTAAAACCGCAATATTTCACCACACCCAAACATAAAATGTATCGTTGTTCAACAAAAGACATCTCTAAATCAAGAAAAAGAAAAAAAAATCGTTCCTCCACAAAGAAATTAAGCCACCAGCCGAACCCATAGCAGTAAAAACTCTGCTAGTATAATTATCATTACCCCATAAGGTCCTAGGCAAAATGGAATTGACCTCGCTAAGCTTTGACTCTTGAAATAAAAGAAAATCCACTTCAAAACAACTCCCCGTTGATCTAACATCCCTTCTTATTTCCTTTCTTTCCAACCCTCTAATGTTTCATGAAATAAGTTTCATCTTGACAACAAAACCCGCAACTTGACAACTAAAAACTCTTCAAACTCGATCGAAACTTAGCAGACGAGATACAATATGGCTTCTGTTTTCATGAAACTCAATTCCTAAAGCTTGACTGGCATTATAAGTAGTCTCAGCTTCTTTCAAAATGTGCTCGTTCCTGCCTCTAATGTCAACATCGGAAAGGGAAATATCTGAATCTAAATCGACAACCGCTGTTTCTCCTAAAATAAGCTTGGTGACTCCTTTTCACGTCATCTTCCTTTTATTTTTCTCACAGACTTTGCACTTCGCCAACTTAAGACGATGGCCCATCTTTTTTTGGAAATTATCAACTAGTTGGTTATCAGGCCCACAGTCACTCCTGATATCCAGACTAGGATCCTCCTCCGTTGGGCTGATGCAAGATGGGCTCTTATGAAAGCCCGGATCTGATACATGGATTTCATCTGATGTCTCTGCCACGTAGTCCTCTTTACTAGATACCAACCCATCATAAATGACTAACTCAGTAGCAGAGGAAACAATTTTATTTGAATTCAAACTGACCAACTCAGCATCAGTTTCCAAGGTTCCAGCGCCGTAAATTTTCTCGACCGCAACACCATCATAGGAAGTGTTCTCTTGAGATACATTAATGTTCGCTTCTCTGCATGAAGAATCCGGCAGACCACTGTTGCACTCCGGCAAAGAACATTCATCACTTTCAATAGGAACCCTGATTCTAAACTTAATTCCAGAAGCATATCCACACGCAACCAAGGGAACATCCGATATATTTGAGGTGAGAATTTGCATCCGAGCAATCTTAAAAGACTTTCGAGAGCAAGTAAGATCATCAACCTGCAAAAACTTCCCCCAAGAATCACTTAGAGCATAAAAGAAATTGGAGTGCCATAGTTCAAGAGGAACATCAGCCACTTGAAGCCAGACAGTGGAACTTCTTCTAAAACTCGTCGATTCCCATGGAACAATTTGAAAAATAAAATCATGACAAATCTCAAACACAACTTTAATACCAGGCTCAACCAAATCTTCATTATCCATATTCACCAAAAGCATAGTATTGCTTAGTTCAAAAAATTCCAACTTTAAATCACCATTAGACATTCAAGAAATAGCTTTCGAAACGTCGTTCTCAGATAATAAGGAAACAAAAAAGCACTTTTCCAACCAACTTTGATGTTCTTCAGGAATGAGAACTTCCAAATCCAACTCGTCAATACCCTCCTTTTTAGACGCTATCTGCTCTAGCAAAACGTCCTTGGCAGGCTCAAAATCTTGGTCATAAACAATATCAGGAAAGAAACCAGGTTCCTTACAAATATTGTTATCCATACTACCACCTCCAATATAAACAACTTTCTCACTTGACACTTGAGAAGCTTGTGGAGTCGATTTTTTGTTATCAAAATTGTTAACAACTTTCAGAGATCCTCGAAGGACTATCTTCTGATCATGTCTTTTAGACTTTAGCCTAAAAGAATGCCACACTAGGGAAACAGAATCCCTGCATTGGGATCTTCTAAATGGTCTAACATACCTGTAACTATTTCTGACTTTACGGCCAAAAGATTTTGAGAACTTCAAACCACCGAGAACCCTATCTACTGATCTAGCAACTGTTTTCCTCACCAACAACAGCCTACCATACAGTTTCTTACCATTTCCCCTTGATAAAGCCCGCCTAATTTCATCTTCAAACCTATACCGAACGAAAGCAAAGCTGTAATTGCTCTAACTATTCTTGGAAGGCACAAAAACATCAACCACAACACCGAATTCATTGAAAACATCCAGCAACTCCTTTCTTGAAACCTTGTAACTAATGTTGCTAACACAAACCGAGTGGAGACTTAGACGCCACTTAAAAGACTCAATGGATCTCCGATCGTTCCGATGAACGGTACGATGGTAACCACCACGAGGATGACGAACTCCGCTTCTCTCTCTCATTTTTCTTTAATAATAATAATTCTTCTTACAGGATGACAAGCGCCAATGGAATGCTTAATGGCTTGACCAGTAGCCTTATTAACCAAAGCAAAACTGGGGGAACCCACTGAATCTCTCACTCTTCTGCTGAACCTCTCATCTTTATAAAATGCTTTAAACAAGAAATAACTACATATTAATATATGGAAAATACGATTCCCTCTTTTTTTTGATGGGATTGTTGACAATTGTAGAAAACTTGGTGATGTAATTCATGATTTGAGCAGGATATCTGGACAATCAGTGAATCTTGGGAAATCCAGTCTGCTTTGTAGTGCTAATACCCCTGATGACATGAAGACGAATCTGGCTGGTATTTTAGGGGGTAAAGGCAGAGGAGAATCCAGGTGTCTATTTAGGAATTCCTTTTCTTTAGGGTAGAACTCGCAGGCAGACTTTAGCACACATTCGGGATAGAGTGTGTAACAAGTTGCAAGGGTGGAAACAACAAACTCTTTCACAGGCAGGAAGGGAGGTGATTATAAAAAACTGTTGTCTGTATCATTCCAATGTATGCGATGTTCATCTTTAAATTCCCTCAAGGTCTTTGTGTTGAGCTTTATTCTCTTATTGCTAGATTCTAGTGAGGGCAAACTGCAGAGGAATCCAGAATTCGTTGGAGGAGTTGGGCAAAACTCACACTTCCAAAAATTGAAGGGGGAATGAACTTGAAAGATCTTGAGTCTTTCAACTTGGCTCTCTTGGCCAAACAAAGCTGGAGGCTCTTAAATGAACCCAATAGTCTCTGGGGCCAAGTCATGGAAGGGAGATATTTCCCTAACTCCAGCTTCTTACAAGCCACCAGAGAGGCTCGCAACTCTTGGGTTTGGAGCAGTCTACTTAAAGGAAGGGATATCATGAAAAATGAAATTTGCTGACAGATTGGGGATGGTGCTAAGGTGGAAATTTGGAATGACAAGTGCGTTCCCAGCCTAGACAATTTTAAAATCACCCCCATCTCACCTCTGTTAATTGAGGAGAATACGAAAGTTGCTGAATTGATTAACAATGAGACCAGAGAATGGGATGAGCAGAAAATTGACAATTGGTTCCCTAAGAATATCTCTGAAGCTATTAAAGCCATTCCCTTGAGCCAAGCTAGAAGAGAGGACAAAGCTATTTGGCCTGCGGAGGATAAAGAGAAATATACGGTGAAATCAGGCTATAAAGTATGCAAAAGCAGCAGGAGAAATGAGGTAGATTCAACTGCATCTTCATCTCACATTATTTGCAAAGAATATTGGAAATTTTTGTGGAGTTTACAACTGCCCCAGAAAATTAAGCATTTTTTATGGAGAATAACCACTAATTCTGTTGCTACAAGAAGCAATCTGTATAAGAGGAAGATCATTAATGATGGCAAATGCCTTATATGCAAGAATGATGATGAAACCATTGAAGATGTCCTACTCCAGTGTGATTGGACTAAGGGAGTCTGGTTTGGGCTTATGGATTATAGGGTTGATGTGGCCACCGTTACCACTTTTGATGAATGGTTATGGAAAGTTATGAAATTTGCTAAAACTAAGAGAGCTGATGAAAAACAGACAGGGATTGTTATTTGTTTTACTCTTTGGAGCATTTGGAAGGCTCGTTGTGAGTTCCTCTTCAAACGAGCTCCCTTGAATCCAATGACAGTGGTTCATCGAGTTAGATATAGTGCTGGGGAATATATTGGTTTTCTTCAGAAAGAGGGTGAAAATAAAGTTAAGAAGTCTGGCCTTGGGATTAAGAAGTGGTGTCCCCCGCAAGATGAGTTCATTAAAGTTAATATTGATGGTGTCTATAGCCCGAAAGACAACAAAGCAGGATATGGGGTTGTTGCAAGAAATGCTCAAGGTAATGTGGTTTTTGGTGCTTATGGGAAATGCAGGTCCAGCTTTGCTCTACAAACTGAAGCCTTTGTCATGAAAGTTGCAGTCTGCCAAGCCTCCATGCTCAAAATTCCCAAAGTTATTTTTGAGACTAACTCCTCTATGCTTTTTTCTGCCCTGGATAAACCTACTGCCTCAGCTAGTTGGGAGATTGAGTCGATTGTGTGTGATATCAGGAATCTTTTGGATGGCTTTCAGCATTATAGTTTTAGCAGTATCAGAAGAGAAGCTAACAAAGTAGCGGATTGGATTGCTACCAATGCTACGTTGGGCATGTGCCTTGACAGGTGGGTTCTTCGACCTCCATCCTCCTTAGTTCATATCTTGGACAAAGATGGTCTCCCGGCTCCTCCCTCATGTTCTTAGGTTTCTAGTTTTTTTTTTTTTTGGTCTAGGTTTTGGAGAGTCCTTTTCCCGTTCTCTCATGTCTGTCTAGATCTTAAGGAAATTAGTGATTGTAATATCGGTTTTTAAGCCTGGACTTTTAGTGATTATTAATAATATATAAGTAGACCTTTTATTGCCAAAAAAAAAGGATGCGGGTAAAAGATAAATATTTTCATTTCGACCAAAAAGGAAGAAGAAGATAGTTTCATCAGCTATATACATCTCATTAGTTTGTTCCCAAGTTTAATATACTTGCAAATCCCCATCTAAACGTCAAATTAAAATATATATACACACAGATTCATTCTCTAGTACATATGATTATATATGATTGGAATCTATAAGTGCCTACCAAACCCCATAGATAATATTATTAATTTTTTTTTCTTAAGAGATAATGTTTTCCGCTCCATTAATTAATTAATTTGTATGCCTCTCTCATACCCTCATAGTAAATAGTGAGACAAATTGTATATGTGAGTGAACATATTCAAACGGGTTACTCACATATATAGCAAGGTTCCTTTTTTTTTTTTTAATTTACACACACACTTGAGTTATATATTTATGGTCAAATATCACTTTAAGCATTGCATATATATATATATGATCCTAACTCGTTACATATAAAAATTAGAATTTTAAAAGAGAAAAGGAAAAGAAAATTAATCCCTTCATCCTGATTTGAATGTCTACTTTGTAGATGTTACAATGTTTAAGGGGAAAGTTGTATATATGTTATAGTAGTAGTAGTTGTTTTTTTTTTTTACAATTTTGTCCTTTGAAGTTTAAAGTAATATAAAATTATAGGTCCTATATATTAAAAGAATATTTAAATTAAGGATAAAGTTAGAAAAGTCTAGATAAGTGGATGTTCTCAACCTTTCGAGGGCAAACACAATACCAAAGTTCTTTCTTTTTTTCTTAAAAGACATTGTTTGTAACATTCTTAAATATAGTAAAGATACCTTCGATTTGCAAAATAAAGTAATAACTACGGAATACAGATAGTAACTTTTCCATTTAATTTAACCTAATATAGACATATAGTACTAGCTAGCTAAGTTTACGAAAGTAATAAAAACCTAAAACAATAGTATATTTCAAAAAATGTTGAACGTAACATTTATTTATCATCACAAAAACGACAAAAAAACATTAGTAATTTGTAAATTTGTATACCATGCAAGTTGGAATAGCCTAAACAAAAAGTCGTGGTCGATCCCTTCGTTTGCATGATACGGAAATATCCATTTCTTTGCACCATATTGAGCTCAATTTTCAACCTTAACCAGCAAAATGATTCGACTTTCTACCAATTGACCCACTTTTCCAAACAATTTTTATTCATTAATTCATGAAACCAACAATAAAAATAAAAAACCAATCCCATAAAACATTTATACAAATCATCAAAGACAACAAAAACATGACTATAAATGAAAATAAGCATGAGAAGTTGTACGTATATGATTTTGAAAGCCAAATATGGAAGTGGAAGAATATGTAGTTTTAATCGTCAATCCCATATATTTGTTTGCTAGCCAGTCTTGAGATGATGGCCTTCGGCGTGGCCGTGAGAAGCATGCGGCGACGCTATAGCAGCAGCACCGACCTCAGCAATTTCATGAACTCGAACGTCGTCGTCTACGGTGAGAGTCACCGTCTCCTCCCCGCACGGAGCGGTGGTGATGGTCTCTTGGACATGTCGGTGTTCCTCGACGCAAGCTGACTCTTCAATAGGAGGAGGAATAATAACCTTCTTCTTCCTCTGCTTGGCTAAGCAGAAGAGTCCAGCCGCAAGGAATGCAAGAAAGAAGGCGCCTCCAAGTGAGACGAATACAGCTATGTAAACCGTGTTGTGGTTACCGTCAGGTGGACCGGGTACCGGTGGTGGTGAGTATGACGGTCCTGGTGTTGGTGGAGGAGGCCAATACGGTGGAGGAGCCGTTGGAGTTATTGGTGGTGGGGGTACTGGTGGGCATATGCAATTGCAAACGCAACACTGTGGCGTTGGTATATATGTATTGTTACATTCGGGTGGAGGTGGAGGAGGAGGAGGTGGTGGCGGTGGGGAGAAATAATGTTGGCCGGTCATTTTTTGTATTAGGAAAACGAAAAGAGATGAGTTTATATATATGAAGTAAACAGATCAGAAAATTAAGATTTGGATAAAATGGGTGTAAGGGGAGCAAGAGTATTTATACTAGTAGGAGAGTTTGACTTTGAGTATTGGGGTATTGGAAAAGTCTTTACCAACTGGTTGATTTCGATATATATCCTCTAATAACTCTTCGAAGAATCATTTATTAGCAAGGTGATGGAGATTAACTGAGATCATTTTGAGAATAAGCAAGCCCACAGGGTCAAATTTGTGGCATTAATATGATCTCAAATTAATGTTTACAGTATATAAATTCCCTTGTCTCTCACGTATGAGTGTATAACAGGTTTTTTTTTTTGGCTGCTTATATCAGTTTGATGACATTATTTTATCTCTCGTACATATTTAAAACTTTACTCACCAACTTGTACTTATAGAAACATTAAGATTATGTCATACTCTAATTCTCAAAAAGATTATATCACTCTACATATAGTACTAAAACATATGAAATTTAATTTCTAGAGGTTTTTGTACATTGACAAAATCATATGTATATAGCTCGACTACTCTCACATTTCTGTTTTCGGTTTTAAATAAATCATATGTATCCATGGTGAAGTTTATAATAACAGCTATAAAAGTGATACTCTCTTAACGATTGTTCATTTAGAGGCAAAGCCTTAATCTCACTGTATGTTCTATAAATTGTGCATGACTCTTTTTTTTAGCACCAAAATTGTGCATGACTCTATCTTATATTCAATTTAAATATCTCCACCTTGCCATTTTTTTTTTCACAATCGATCTAACATGATATTAGAGTTTAAATTTTATTCGTCTTTTCTAAGTTAATTAAGCACTCTACCAAATTAGAACGAAAATTCTCTGTCCCAATTTTGGTGCCCCACTTGTGCCACATCCATTAAATAATGACACGTGTCTCTTTTAAGTTTTTAATGTTATTCCTTGTTTGTGTAATTAAATTAAATTTTATATTTTCATTCTAAAATCCTATAGGGAACGTATTACAATTTAGGACTAACTCTTATATATAATTATTTATTGTTAATTTGGAGCTAAACCTGGTGTTTATGTGGGTTTCTTATTTTATTTTCTTGTATAAATATTACTTGTTAAAACTTAAAAACAAATAAGGTATAACACAAGGAACATGTGGCATGATTTGATGGATGGAGCATGAAGTGGGGCACAAAACTTGGGACAGGGGATTTTCATCCACCAAATTATATAGACTAGACCTTGTAGCTTTATAACATATATTAACTAAACAAATTATTAACAATACATTTTTATAAGTACAAAAAACAATTAAAGTTCTATATTTTTCATATATTAATCTTTTTAATACTATGTGGTTGAGTCCATGGATAATTTTGGTTGGTGCAAGAGGCTGTCAACTGTAAATATATAAACGCGCACGTGATTCAAAGTAAACCATAATCTCAATCATTTAGCATTTTATCATCATAAACTATAGTATACTATATATATATGATCGTTGCCAAAAAAAAAAAGTATATATATTGATCAGAAACTTCTTTGTTGAATAAATCTAATTAAGATCACCTTAATTTTCTAAAATATTATAATATTTTCGTTATACTATAAAGATATTATATATATACATATATTCTGGAAAATTTGAGATAATTTTGCTAATTGGTGCAGTACTCAAGTAATTTGAAAGGAAAAAAAAAACCCCGAAAAGGCTGGATATTCATATTCCCCTTAAAAAAACTTAATTTGTTTTCAAAGTTGTTAGTAGTGGTATTTCTTTTTGGAGTACTTTCTATTAACTCTAATATTGTGGAATTCCATCGTTAATTAATGCTACTAATTATCCCAGAATTTAATTCATTAGAACATAAATTAAAATTTTATAATCTCCAAAAGCTAATTCTGTAATTTGAGAGTAGTGGGAGTACTGTGAGACAGATATATCCATATATACGTTGCTTGTACGACAGGTAGCTTTTGACGAGGTATGACCTTCTTCACCAAACTACTGCGATCGACCTTCACAAATATGGGACATTATAATGTACACAATTATATAATTTAAGGAAATAATACAAGGATCAACTGATCATTTGATTTATTAGATAATTAATAATTAACGATGCAGCCTTATAAATCCTAATTGGTGTATATGGCATGCAACAAAAATAGAAACATTCTGAGCCCAAGTTCCAAAATGACTAGGAGCTCATGCTCACCCACAAGGCAGAAAGTTAGAAACGTATTCTTAATTTCCTGATATACAAAATTATACTGAATTATATTCAAAGTCATGAAGGACAAGTTGTTGGCACAAAATATATACTAATTTCATTGATAAACATCTGTATCGTCAATATTTTCGCAACTAGCTTTATGTTAACATTAAAAACCTAGCAGTATTCAGCACCAAACATATAAAAAAAAACAGCAACTAGCTGTAGGGAGCGAGCAAGCCTTTTTTTACAAGCTTTAATAATATAAGACGATAGTGTTAGCTAGAGCATGACTTATTAGGTTTCGTGTATAAGAAACCAATTGAAAACGTCGAAGAAAAAAACCTTAATTAATATCCCAATCTCTATTATATTATAAATAAATTAAAGTACATAAACCTTTCTAGCTAGATATAAATATAATGAAAACAAATTATTATACTAGTATCTTTTTCATACTTTACTTGCCTTGTCTGCTTTCATACCGTTAACCATGTTTGATTTATTATTTTATTATATAAAAGCAATCTTAAAGAAAGAGATTAATTAATTGATCATACACAAACTGTACTGGGGAGATTTTATCTGCCTCCGGCCATGATGTTTGCAAATTGCAATATGTGCAAATAATGCAACTTGCAATTAAATTGGTTACCCCTAATTAAACTATATATATTGTTGCAAAAAAAAAATTAAACTATATATATTATCATGATCATTAATTATCATATGATGATGATCATCAGGAATTTGTTAAAAAAATTAATTATCAGCAAATTCTCTTTTAACTGATTTTAGAACCATTAAAGGACGCCGTGGACGAAAAGTTTATGCTTTTATTTTTTGATTAAGAATATTTAAGATTTTAGAAAAATAATCATCAGCAAATTCTTTTTGAACTGATTTTAGAACTTAAAACTATATATATCAACTTTGGAAAACTAATTCATATATATATACTATATATAAAAGTACGGATAAGGGGAAATTTTATGTTTTCCGATTATACCTTTTTCTTCAAATATATTTCTAAATTGCCATTATTAAACAATATTTTAAGAGTAAATATTTGATGCACTGTCAGTGTATACATTCTATACACTGTCAGTGAATGAGGGAGTGACACCACATTAATGAATAAAAATAAAAATTTAAAGGTCCTTGAAAATAAATACATTTAAGTTTAAGTGCTTAACATTTGTTAAGTTATTAATTTAATTAGGGTTTTTTTTTCTAATCACTAAACAGTTTTCGTTTTCTTCATTGATTCAAAGAAAAAGAATTACCAACGTTTTCTTCTCTTCTCTGGATCCGCCATAGCCATTTCTCAGTCACAGGCTCCCCATCTTGCCTTTGTCTCAAAGTATATTCTTCATTCCATTCTCATTTTTCTCTTTTATTTTTATTTCCTCTGACGCCTTATGTTTTCCAATCCATTGTTCAAGTTCAACGAATTTCCCTTTTCTCCTTAAACCAATAATATAATTTGGCTTAAACAAGTATGGAAATTAGCCAAAGCGTTCTCCATAATTGTTTTAGAGGAAAACTTGTTTCTGTTTAAGTTTGCTTCAGGGGCCGATAAGGATCGGGTTATGGAGGGTTCTCCATGGACTTTTGATAACCATCTCCTTTTATTTACTAGCTATGATGACAGGTTATGTCCTGAGGATTATGTGTTTACTAGAGCATCGTTTTGGATCCGAATCTATGATCTTCCATTGGGTAAGAGGAATTTCGAAACAGCAGATAAGATTGGTCACAAACTGGGTAGTTTGATTGCAGTTGATCCGTCTTTGGACATGGAAGGATGGTCTCAGTTTTTGCGAGTTAGAGTGGATGTTGATATAACAAAACCGATTAGAAGAACTATATTGCTTGGTCCGGCAGGTTCAGGTGCAAAGGGCAAATTGGGTTATGAAAGGTTACCGGAGTTTTGTTGTTACTGTGGGTTGCTTGGACATTGTGGGATTGACTGTGAAAGTGGTTTGACGGTGGTGCAATATGAAGATTGGCTCCGTGCTTCACCTTTGAAAACAAGGACAAAACTAACAGGAGCAGGTTTGAAGGTTCCCCCAATTTCAGAATCAGCAATGGTAAAGAGAGATTATGCAATTAACTATGATAAACCTACGGCTTGTCAAAAGAAACTTTTTCGCGACAGTCAGGGAGAGAGCAGCACGTCGTCGGCGGTGTATAAGCCTCTAGAAGACAGTGGTGTCAAAGATGGAAGGTTGATTCTTGCTGGCGATGTTAATGGCGGAAATCAAGGAAACCGTGTAGCCAGTCAACTAGAGGAAGATATTGAGAAAGAAGCGGGAAGATTGAATTCGGCATTGAATATGGGGGATTTGACTAGTAATGTGAAGGATTCTCGGAAGAGGTTGACTGTTGTTAGAGGAGGAAAGGGGGGCGATAATAAAGGCGGAAAAAAGGAAGTAGTGGTGGTGCATGGAAGGGAAATTGCTACTGATGGTAATTTAAAGGAAAAGCATAAGAAAAAGGAAATGGGCTTAGTTGTTAAAAAAGTTGATCAGGTTGGCCCAAGTAAACATAAAAGAGGGATGGAGTCTGATATGGAAGTGGATGGGCCGGTCCAGTCCAAACAAAAATTGGGTTCAAATGAAAGTGATTCAATTAGCTCTTTTGGTGATGAAAGAAATTCGGTTGGCAAAGGGGATGAAGTTAATAGTACTTCTGCTATTAAAGATAAAAATAAAAAGGAAGGCTCAAGTTCGTGGAAGAGAAGAGCTAGAGTACAAACTAGTACCTCTGGTGGTGTTGGGTTATTGGGTGATACGTTGAGTGCATCTATCAGCAAGGGCTTACAGGATGTTGAGGATCGTTGTGGTGCTGCTGCTGGCACGAAAACAGTGATTGGAGATGATAATTTTTCTCAAACGGCGGAAGCTCTTGAGCCCCGCCAAGAGCCATGATAGGTGTTTCGTGGAACTGCCGTGGGCTTGGGAACCCACGAGCAGTTAGAGTTCTTCGTTCGCTCACTAGAAAAGAGCGTCCGAATGTTGTTTTCCTGATGGAAACTAAGTTGCCCGAGAATAAATTAGATAGTATTAGACGTAGATGTGGTTTTACTGCTTGTTTTGGTGTTAGTGCTATTGGGCGAAGTGGTGGTTTGGCGATGATGTGGGACGATTCGATTGATATGGATTTGATCAGTTTTTCGCAACATCATATTGACATGTGGGTAGATGAGCGAAATGGTTTGCCTAAATGGCGGCTTACTGGTTTTTATGGTGAAGCTGACACGAGGTTTCAACCCCAGTCTTGGAATTTGCTGAGAAAATTAGCTGCTCATGGGGAAAAGAACTGGTTCTGTTTTGGAGATTTTAACGAGATACTTTGGCAAGAAGAGAAAGATGGGGGTCGGTTGAGACCCGAAGGTCAATTAGTTGCTTTTCGGGATGCCTTACAAGATTGTGAGTTACAGGACATGGGGTATCAAGGGTATGCTTTCACTTGGAAAGGTACCTCTCGAGGTGGTGAAAAAATTAAAGAGAGATTAGACCGTGGTGTTGCTACTATGGATTGGATTTCTCGGTTCCCTACTGCTTGTATTACTCATCTTACAACTACTGTTTCTGATCATTCTCCGATCCTGCTTAAAACTGAGATAAATAGAAGGCGAAGCAAAAGAAAAACCAGGAAGTGTAAGCGGAGTTATTTTGAAACAGGTTGGTGTAAGGAGGCAGATTGTGAAAAACTAATATTGGAGACCTGGGAATTTTCGGATGGTATGGAATTGTTAGATCGTATTGTTCACTTGCGTGATCTTTTGCGAGGAAATTATGCCAAAAAATTTTCAAGGATGAAAGATAAAATTGAGGAGCTTACTAAAGATTTAAAGACTGTTATTGAAAGCGATGGTGATGGTGATAGGAGCCAGGAGGAAGTAAATTTGAGAGAAGAGATTAATCGATTATTAGAAGAAGAGGAGTCTTTTTGGATGCAACGTTTAAGGGTTAGTTGGCTGAGTGATGGGGATCGAAACACGTCTTTTTTCCATGCTCAGGCTTCTAAGCGAAGGAAAAAGAATTTAATAGAGGGGTTGGAGGGAGATGATGGACGGTGGACTGATGATTTGGTTGATATTCAGGAAATTGCATCTAATTATTTTAAGAAACTCTTTGACTCAAGTGGCTCTAGGCACTATGATGAAATCCTTGAAGCTGTCAATCCTTCGATAACAGCGGAGATGAATGAACACCTTCTAGCAGAGTTCACTGCCGAGGAGGTTTTTTCTGCTCTTAAACAGATGCACCCCACAAAAGCCCCTGGTCCCGATCGGTATGCCTGCTTTTTTCTTTCTTAAATTCTGGCATATTGTTGGTAGTGAAATTACTCGTTTTTGTTTAGATTTTTTCCTTGGTAGATTAGATTTATCTTCGGCTAATAAAACCCATATTGTTCTTATACCCAAAGTTGACAAACCCAAAAACATGACCCAATTTAGACCTATCAGTCTTTGCAATGTGATTTATAAGATTATTTCTAAATGTCTGGTTAATAGGCTTAAGTCTATTCTCCCTGTTTGTATTAGTGATTCACAAAGTGCTTTTGTTCATGGTCGCTTGATCACTTATAATATTCTTGTGGCTTTTGAGTTGTTACACTATTTAAAGCATAGGAAAACAGGGAAGCAGGGTCTTTTTGCTCTGAAACTTGATATGAGTAAAGCCTACGACAGGGTTGAATGGGATTTTTTGGAAGCAGTCATGCGCCGAATGGGGTTTGCTGCACGATAGGTTGAGATGTTAATGCGGTGTGTTCGATCCGTGTCTTTTTCTATTGTGGTTAATGGTGATATTACAGATGAATTTAGGCCAGCTCGGGGATTGCGCCAAGGTGATCCTTTGTCACCGTACCTCTTTCTAATGTGTACAGAAGGCCTTTCTGCATTGCTTTCTAAAGGCAAGACTGATGGTTTATTAAGTGGAGTTTCTGTTAGCCGAAATGGGCCAAGAGTGAGTCACCTTTTTTTCACTGACGACAGCCTGTTGTTTGGAAAAGCTAACGGTGTTGAGAGTGAGAAGGTGCGGGATATTTAAAGATCTATGAAGATTGCTCTGGACAGAAAATTAACTTTGATAAGTCAGTTGTGTTTTTTAGTAGTAATACAGCTCAGGATGATAAAGATCGTGTTAGAAGAATTTTTGGAATTGGTGAGCAGAGGGTTATTGAGAAGTATTTGGGATTACCGACTTTGGTGGGGTGAAACAAGAAGAGTACCTTTAACTGGATTAAAGAGCGAATCGCTAAGAAAATAGGAAGCTGGAATGTGAAATGGCTATCTCAAGGAGGTCGTGAGGTTATGATCAAATCAGTGTTACAATCGATTCCTACATATGCTATGCAAGTCTTTGCGTTTCCTCAGGTCTTATGTAATGAAATTGATGGCATGATAGCTCGGTTTTGGTGGAAGCAAAATATTGCTAGGAGGCCAATTTACTGGATAGCTTGGTCAAAATTATGTAAAGCAAAAGATTTTGGCGGCTTGGGCTTTCGAAATATGGAGTGGTTTAATATGGCTTTGCTGGCTAAACAAGGGTGGCGGTTGCTTCATAACCCGACTACTTTGCTTGCTCGAATTCTCAAAGCTCGTTACTTCCCTAAAACTTCATTTCTTGAGGCCAAGGTTGGTTGGACTCCCTCCTTTACATGGCGCAGCATCCTCAAGGGGCGTGAACTTCTACATTATGGTTTGAGATGGCGCATTGGTGATGGAAAAAATGTGAGAATTTTGAAAGATAGGTGGGTTGCAAAATTGGATGATTTTATTCCCCATTCGGGTGAGGGTAATATTCCAGAGGATATGTTAGTGGCTGATCTCATGTATGAAGATGATGTGAGCTTGGAATGGAGATTTAGTAAAGAGCATTTTTAATGAAGATGAGGCTGAAGCCATCTTGCAAATTCCATTGAGTTATCGATTACGGCATGATATACTTGTGTGGCATTTTGACAACAAAGGTTCTTACTCAGTCAAAAGTGGATATCGAACACTTTGTAATCTCCATGGTGTTGAAGAAAATGAAGAGCTAGAGATGATTCAAGATGACAAACGGTTCCTTCGTCGCATTTGGAATGCTGTTGTTCCTCCTAAGGTAAGGGTTTTTGCTTGGAGATTATTTTTTGAAGTTCTTCCAGTCATGGAGAATCTGCATTCTCGACACATTGAGGTTGAGAGGTTATGTTTCAGGTGTAAGCAGGAACATGAGACAATCATTCATGCCTTGCAACAATGCCCTTTTGCCATTGAGGTTTGGGATCATGTTTCTAATTTCTTTATGCATGATGAAGCTAACATAGTAGATGATGGGGTTCACATTGACTTGGAGACAAATTCTGATTGGTTTCATTTAAATTTACTAACGGCTTGGGCTATTTGGGGGGCGAGGAACATGGCTTTGTATGATAATCAGGTTACTAGACCTTTTGACACAGCTTCCTTTGCATATTCATACTTTAAAGAATATGCAAGATGCCAACAAGCTGCTACTCTTCGAATGAAACCCGATCCTCCACGCTGGTCTCCACCTACATCTGATGTTGTTAAAATAAATTTTGATGCTGCTGTCTCTGCTACAAGGAAGATTGGTGCGTATGGAATCGTGGCCAGAAACTCTTCAGGCCTGCCTCTTGGAGCATGCTCAGGCATGGTTCCACATATAGATAATGCCTTTATTGCTGAGAGTTTTGCTGCTGTTCGTGCTTTGAGCTGGGCAAGAGAAATGGGGTTTGTTAGAATTATTCTTGAGGGTGATGCACTTAGTATTATTCGGAAGATTAAATCGAATGAACCTAATTTTTCGATTATTGGAGCATATGTGGAAGAAGCAAGGAGTTTGAAGATTGTGTTTCAGACTTGTTTTTTACAGCACATAGGTAGATCAGGCAACATAGTTGCTCATCATTTAGCTCAACATGGTTTATCTATTGATGAAGATATTGTATGGATTGAGGACATGCCTCCTTGGTTGCATGATTCTCTGAACAATGATTGTAATATCTCTTTCTTTTAATGGATAACTTGAGGAGTTTTCAAAAAAAAAATAATATAATTTGGCGACCTTCACAAATCCCTCCAATGAAATCATATCAATGTTTTCAATTCTTGGAACGCATATTTATTTGTACCAACTACAGTCGGCCTTCAATCATATATATCTTTAATTTTTTTGGTTGATTTTTTTGGTTGTTAAAATTTTGAGAACAATTAACATTTTATACAAGGCTAAATTAATGGAAACAAGTAAAATAATGGCAAAAAAAAAAGAGAAGAGAATATGGTTGTTTGTCTTGGAAGGGCACCCAAATTATTGCATCTAGAATTATGATTTTGAGTTTTCTTACTGTCATCGGCAAAGAAAGTTCTGAAAGGGAAAAGTTGAAAATAGAAAAAAAAACCCTAATTTATTTTTGTTTAAACTATTCAAATTTAAATGTATTTATTTTTAAGGACTTTTAAATTTTTATTTTTATTCACTAACGAGGTGTCACTACCTCATTTATTGACAGTGTATAGACAGTGCATCAAATATTTACTCATATTTTAATTATTTCATTATTAAAATAATGGAAATTTAGATTATCATTAATTAGGATCCAACCTGGCCAATGGGAATGCTCCACATCATCTTTAGCATCTAAATTCTCATCCAAAACATTCTCCAAGTCGGTTTAGGAGAAGATCAATTCTGTCCAGATATGTCAAGGGCAAAATCATCCACCATAATGGTAGAATTATGTCTTGAGGTAAACATAAAAGTTGTAGGTCATGAAATCCTCTTTCCAACAGTACCTCATTTGCATTTTTCTGAGCTCTGGATCAAAAGTTATGAATTTTCTTCCAAAACTGCTCTTATGAAGTTCTGCATTAAATAGGATTTAACAATGCTGCATTAGGCCTGAATCATTACTGCATCATAATTAATGATTGGACTTGGACTCCTTGTTTGGGCTTCCATATTATTGAATTGGGTCTAAGAATATCAGATTTAGGCTTCAAGACATCTGACTTGGCAATTTGGGTTTCATGGACTCAAACAGGCCTAATGGGCCTACTGGGCCGAAATAAGACAAAATCAATAGTTTCTCCAGATCTATACTACTATGTATAAAAGCACGAATAAGCAGAAACTTTATGTTTTCCGTTTGTACGCGTTTTTTCAAAAATATTTCTAAATTACCATTAATTAAAATTAGACTTTTATATTTTATATATATTATTATTGACCAATGCAATTTCTACTATATATATACTAAATATTATTTGAAAGACCCAGGGAATTTATCAAATGCCTCTTTTGAGGATCGATAAGGAGGTTTCGTTTGAACTTTTTTTGTCATTTTCTGTCTTTTCTCACTTGCCAAATTACTCAGAAAACCCTAGGTTAGTTTCTAGCCAATTCTTGCCCTTGAGTCCTGCCTTTTATGTCCATATGAAGAAGAGAGTAAATTTAGTTATTGTTTAAGTGCTACACACTTTAGAGGAGGAACCAAAAATTTAAGTTATTGCACATGTCCATATACAAACTAATATTTACTATTTATTGCTAACTTTAGGGCATATACTCAATGTTAATAGATTTCTGAACGTTTGACGTGTCAGCGCGGGCCGATCCACTTGTTTATATTATTATTATTTATTTATGATTTAATTTTAAGTTTAAATCTTACTTAAACTATTTTTTA
This sequence comes from Corchorus olitorius, assembly GCA_001974825.2. Taxonomy (NCBI): domain Eukaryota; kingdom Viridiplantae; phylum Streptophyta; class Magnoliopsida; order Malvales; family Malvaceae; genus Corchorus; species Corchorus olitorius. The sequence continues at coordinate 3,952 of AWUE01014788.1, read as the reverse complement.
TATATTTCTAACTACTTATCCAAACTATTAACGATGATAATAAATATGCAGCAAAAAAAAAACCATGATGATAAATATATGATTGTTGCATTTGTAATTTTGGTATCATTTTCTTAAACGTAGGTCCATAAGGTACAATGGCCATGAAAAGAGTTTGAATTTTTCTTTTTCTATTTTAAAATTTCTGTTATTTTTGCAGTTATAAAAAAACCCGTCGAAGTATGGTATTGATAACTTCTTGTCATGCTTTGGGAATTTCATTTTCCTTTATCACTCTTTTTAACTTATTTTCTTCATTATTTTCATTACTATGTTTGATGATTGCTTAAAACGTTTTTTCAAAAGGAGTTGAATTTTTAAACGTGTAATCATATACTATAAGAACTAAATCGGATTAGATTGCCAAAAATGGAGTAAATTATTTTCTTCATTTTTTTCAATACTATGTTTGATGATTTCTAAAAACGATTTTTCAAAAGAGTTTAATTTTTAAACATATGTACGAAGTTTGATGATTATTTGCTTTTGTTCTTATTAAAAAAAATTCTATGTTTGAAATTGAGAAAGAAATTTAGGTCTTGGGTGAAGGTGTCTGGATTTTCATGCCGCGTTCTTGCGTAATCCTTTAAATTTAGTGTTTCCTTTAATATTTGAGTTACGTAACACTTTTTTCAACATTGTTTTATTGGAAACATAAAATAAATTAATTATATTGTGTGATTTAATAATTTATACCGTTGCAAGATTGTGAATTTCATATTTTTTCCCACAACTAGAAGAGATGATAATATTATAATGGGATTGGAGGTTAAATGCACTAAGGACATGGGTTAAACATGAGCTATTGAAACTTCTTAGAAAGAGAGGCTCATCAATCAAATAGAGAATTTCGTGTGATCTATAATAGAGCGGATCATGAGATAAGGGCCCTGAGTTTTTTGTCTGGAGGGGATCCTCTTTGATATTGGAATTAGTAGGATATTAAGATGTTTGGAGGTACTGAAGTTAGTGGGGTCTTAATTAGGTGTGTAGCGAGTTTAATATCTAAAGAGTGGAGATAATGAAGTTTTACCTTATATGTGGAGTAGTTCTCTCTCTATGTATAGTGTGGCTTTAGGCCGTTCTATATTGTCACGCCCCGACCCGGAAGTCGAGCACGGACAACCGCTGCATTACCTCGAAACACGTGCCGGCCGGTCACGTGCACCAAGGCTCCACGAAGCGTCAATACCAGGTAAAAATACTGAAAACATGAACTGAGTATAAATCTGAAATACTGAAGTTTGCAAATCAGAGTAAAAACAGAAACATTAAAAACAAATACGGTAGAAAACCAAAAATCGAATTAAGACAAAAACGAGGAACAAGAGATAGCAAGAACAAAGACAACTGCCAGTGGGACCAATCATGTAGTGAGAAGTACCTCTAACTGGAGGGATCACAGCCTACGCCACCGACTCAAACGTCAAAGGAAACGCTGATCCTAGCTACCCTGAAAGCACAACAAGAATTTGAGGGGTGAGTACACGAATGTACTCAGTGAGTGAACCACCCTCAAAAGAGGATCCGAGAGGGTGGGGTGCACTCACAACCAAAACAGTTCATAAAATAACAGTTATAAAATCCAGATCGTCAATCAAAAACAAGCACATAAAATCATTTATCGTTTCATGAAACAAATAGGCTGCCATTAAAACCTATCCAGAGTGACCTTGACCCGAGTCAACCTCCGGAACCGTCAGGGGCATTTTCACCATCATCGAATAATCAGTAAAAATACAGTTTATCTTATTTTTCCAAACAAGCCCGTTCCCCTGACGTTAGCTTGGGTCCGGTACTGCGTGGTGGCCGCAGCACACCCAATTTAGCTCTCCCATGCACACGCCGAACCGGTAAATAAATATGGCGTGTCGGGCCTGGAGCGACAAATTATTTGGATCCAAACTCAACTCATGGTTCGCCAATCAGGTCTAACTACTAGCTAGTAAACCACCAAATCAGCCACACGTACTCCCTGGACTGCGTCCAGTCCACGAGTCCCCGTGTGCTTACAAACCATTCAAAACCATTTTCAATGATCGCCAATGCACCCAAAATAATTTATTAAAATATTTTATTAAGCATTTAAATAAAAACAGTAATAAAACATTTTCCTCAACGGGTTCTCCGTTGAAGACAGCCCACTCACAGTTCAGGGGACTCGTACACCCCCAAAGTCAGTCCACGGTGAGCTTAACTGGTGTCTCGATCAGCGTCTCGGCCGTCTGATTGAGAAGTGCACCAACACAAGAAAACAATTAAAACCAAAACCATAGATCAAAGTAAAACCAAGATAATCAATCAAATCAGGATAATATAAACCAAATCAGTCAAATAATATAGAATAAAATCAGAAGACACACATAACCCAGACCCACGGTCTAATATCGAGGAATTTACCACGTCTAATTATGTCCCACAGGATTCTAATACGAGTTTCAGACTCCAAATACACTTCCTAAAGCTTATTTGATCATATCTACCCTCTAGGGGCAAAACTGTAATTTTTCATAATAGGGGTAAAATCGTAATTTTATCAATCAGGGGCATAATCGTCAATTAGGATACTCATATTCGAAATCTACACACTTTAATTCAAAGTACAAGGTTAAAAGGGTAAAACTGTAAATTTAACCTTCTAAGGGTAAAACGGTAACTTACTCATTCTTAGGGTAAAACTGTAATTTTATGCCTTTACAGATACAACGTACATATTCGTAAATCCTTACTGACTGAAGGGGTCAAATTCTTTGAATCCCTTTTCTAGGGGCAAAGTTGTAATTTTACATATTTGAGGGTAAAATGGTCATTTGGACTTATCGCAGGTTCCTCAACGTACATGCATATTTATTAATGTAAACTACATAGTCAAATTCTCTCATTTCTACCCTTAGGGGCACTTTGGTAAATTTGATTGCTAAGGGGCATAATGGTAATTTTTATCGATCAAGAGTAGCACAGTAATTTTACACAAAAGAGTCAATACTGTAACTTTCCAATCCCAAAGGTGTGATCTTGAAAGCTAATTACTAGCATCGCCCTAACAAGGGCAAAATCGTAAATTTACATATCAAGGGTAATTCTGTAATCTTATCCACTTAGAATACGATGGTATTGCTTCCTTATTATAGTTGCTGACAATAGTCGGTTGGATTCGAAATCGCGGCTCTACAAGTTAAATTTACCATAAGGGCAATATGGTCATTTTTTTACTTCTAGTAAAGTAGTCTTTCTACCGCTTATCGATAATTTTAATACTTTATCCGCTTCATTCCACAATATAAATATGGTTGAATTCGAAATCGTGGCTTAATAGGATATATTAATACACTTTTCCTAATTAAGGATAAAATAGTAATTTACCCACTCGAAGGGTAAAATGGACATTTATGATCCTACGAATATTATGGAGAAGCACGAGAATTATTCGGACAAATTATCACAGCTAATGTGGTTGAATTATTTGAATTCCACTTTAAAAGGGTAATTTTCGTAATTTAACATTTTAAGGGTGATTTAGTAATTTTACCTGTCCAAGGGTAAAATTGTAACTTCACTTACTAATTATTTCAAAATTTTCTTATTTTCCTTTTTCCCTTTCTTTTTATTTTTTTTTATCTCAAATTGGGCCTAAGTCCCTCTTTTTATTTTTTTCCTTTATTTCTTCCTTGTTGGGCCAAAGCCCACTTCTTCCTCTTTCCTTTCTTATTCTTTTTTATTTCATTTTTTTTTCTTTGGGCCAGGGCCTGGCGCTGGCCCACAGCTGGCCTGGCGCGCCTAGGCTAGCTCAGGCCCGCGCGCCTGGCCAGCGTTGGGCCATGCCTGGCCTGGCCCAAGCGGCCCTTTTTCTTCTTCTTCTTCTTCTTCTTCTTCCACCTCTTCTTCCTATAGCCAGAAACTCACCGGAATCTGG